>OX393582.1:30194781-30414016 GCA_947652605.1 Elmis aenea
TATTCAGCTTTTCAGTTTTTCCCCCATTTTTCCGACGAAAATTGCCAGTGGCACGTATAACTGCAAAACATTTAGTTGATGCGATAAACACAGCCTTAATCAAATTCTAGTGACAACGCATCGTGACCTTCCCAAATGCATTTGGATAGATTTTGTTTTCCATGGCCACCTTAATTTGAAAAAAAAACAGTTAATTATGGATTTTGAAGTTACAATTTCACCAATAATGTCATATCACTGTATTTGCAATTTTTAGAACTATTTTATGGTGCAAACATTCAATAAGGTGCACGTAAAAAATAATGAAGTTGATGATGGTTCAAAATATACGAAACTTTTGATACAAAATCTAGTTAGATCAGCATGTAGCCAACAATAAGTTGCCGTAGAGAAAAGCTTTAAGTAATTAAATCTTTTTTAAAGTAAGAAAAATAGAACAAAAAACAAAATATATTCTTTACTTTTTCTTGAATAACGTTTAAAGTAAGTAGGCTATGGAAAATTTCTGTTTAGATTAATAATGAGCACGAAATGTCCCAACTTTAGTCGGCTCTGTGGCTTTTAAAATAAGCAAGTTACCTACAGTGTGACGAGTTATTAAGGACACCGTGTATATAATATCATTTAAAATTAATACCTGTCGGGGAATCCGTAGTAGGCGTAGCTGCCGTTCATCCATTTGAATTCGTGATCTCCGTTGTATGCTCCAGCTACGTATTGGTACATTTGTTTGAATGTAGTGTAATCGTCGGCGAAGAAGAAGTCGCTGGAGTGACGGTCAAATTCGTTCTTTCCGGCTTGAAGTTCGTAAACAAACTTATCGAATTCGACGAAGTAGTGACGTTTGTGGTTGATGGAAAGAGGACGATCGTATTCGTCGTATTTGGGACCGAAGAACACGCGCACGACTGCCTTAACTGGCTTGTCGCTCGACACTTTGATCTTGTATGAAAAAGGTTTGTGGTTCAGACGTTCTTGTTTGGCGTAAACCTTGAACGAATCAGATTCGAAATCTTTTTCGTTCATGAACACGGCGTTGGTGATGTCTACGTTGAAGTCGTCGAAGTATGTCACCAAATCATCGACGGCGAAGTCTTCGACTGCTACACCGGGGAAGAAGAGATCGTTGTGGCTGTAGTGCGGCAAGTAGGTCTTGTATTTGTTGAAGTAGGTCATGATTCTCTTGTAGAAGATCCAGAAGGCTGGGTCACGAAGGGAAGTTTCAAAATGTTCGAGGGCGGATGGGGCCACCTGGTATTTGTGCAGAGGTTGGTAGGAGTAGCCAAGGAGATGACGGGCAAAGATTTGCAGAGCTCCGTAGAAGTGAGAGTTTGGAGAATCTGGGTTTGATTCGATCAAGTTGCCGAGATAATCGAAGCCTTCGGGTTCGAAGAGATCTACTTTCTTGCCTTCAAACTGAAAATAACCAGTAAATGTATAGCAAAATTTTCCAGCCAATTTTAAAACTTGTAGAATTTAATGTTGCAATTTTTACTCACCGTGTAAATGTATCCTTTGTCGATGGCATCTCTGATTCTCCTTTCGTAATCCATGATGTAAGTGTAACTGTAAGGGAATTTGCCCTTATATGAGTAACTTTGATGGTTGAAGTAGTTCTTGAAGAACCATGCCCAGTCGGGTCTGTCGGGGAACGATAAACCGTTGGGATAACTCAAAGATGGGTAATAACCGACTTCGAATGGTTGTTCCCAATCGAACAAAGGTATTTCACCGAAACCGTTTGAAAGACGTTCCATATAGTAGCGAGCTATCAACTGTTTGTAGAAGTAATAGAATTGTTCTCCACGATTTTGGTATTTGGTCTTGAATCCTGCACCTCCGAACCAGAATGGATAGTACAAGTTGTAGTAGTAATAGTAGGCGTTGATGCCGACATCCTCAGTGAAATAAGACATGGATTGTTCTGGGTGAACATTCAAATACCAGCCAGTGTAGTTAGCCTCGAAGTATTTCTCTATAAAACACAGAAAACAATTTTAATTTAATTAGGATTCGCAATCAGAAATATTTACCATTGTATTTGGGACCTCCAGCGTAGAACTGCTTGAACTGTTGCGCCTTGAAAATAACTTCATCGCTGAAGAAGTAGTAAGGATATATTTCGTAAATTGGAGGCAACACCATTCCGTAAGTATCATCACGATGTACAATAGCGACGGACAAGGCATAAACGAACATTCCTTCGTTGACGTGATTACGAGCCCATACTGCGGTCTTGTAGAACGTATCAAAATCTTTGGCATAGTAGAAGAGTTTGAAGAGTGCAATGGCTTCTTTTAAGTGTTCTTTGTAGAACACGGAGAAAATGGCACCTTTTGGTAACATTCCATGTTTGTAGTATTGCATGAAGCCCTTAACAGCAGTGGTGTTCTGTGAAGTATGAATAATTCCAAGTTAATTTGAATTGGAATCAAATACGATTTAAAAATAAGAGTTAAAAGTATTTTACTTTTAAATTAAAGAAATATAACAAAACAATTAATTAGAGCTATTCGTGAAAGTGATTAATTAAAGGAATTAACGGAATTATTTAATTAATGAAAGTAATGAATTAAAATACATACATAGAAGGGATTTTTATTATATATATATATGTACAGGGTGGATTATTTTCGATGCGCATTATACAGGGTATCTCGGTTATTATCAGAGATGGAAAAAACTAAGTGCGTAGTCTCGATTTTTTCGGGAGAAATTCATTGCCGTAAACAGATTTTTGATATCTTTTTTAATTTTCGAAATATAGCCAAAAACCGATTTATGGCAATTTTCAAAAATGTGTACAGGCTACAGGGTGTCCCACAAGGTAAGTCTTTGCTAAATTTTGTATAAATCGAATGTTTGGGGCCCAAATAAAACTTTTTTACCAAAAAACATTTTTTGATGTGTCCTTTATACACAGGGTGTCCCCGTTATCGTGAACAGCGTGGGATCTCGTGAACGGTAGAGATACGACGTTGGTTAAACGGATCAAAATGATCTATGACTTAAGAGCAACTATTCTACGAAACAAAAATCTTAAAAAAAAAAGTTTTTGCGTTATTAATAAAAAACAAAACACATCAGGTTTTTACTTTTTGCTTATAACTTGCTTATTTGAAATCACACTCAAAATATTTATTTTCTTATTATAAATACGGCTGATGTTAATTTAACAAAAACAAATGAAGGTAGGTAAAATTTATTGACAAATTTCAAATCTACGCAAACAGTGCCCCAATAATGTCCAAACATATTTTGAGTGTGATTTCAATTAGGCAAGCTATGAGAAAAAATTAAAAACCTCATATTTCGGTTTTTATCAATAGCACAAAAACTATTAATGTTTTTCAAGATTTTTTTAAAAGAATAGTTGCTTTTAAATCATAGATCAATTTGACCCATTTAACCAACTCTGTATCTCTTATCGTTTACGAGATCCCCGTGCTGTTCTCGATAGCTAGGATGTATAGCTAGTAAATGAAGGGATACATTTTTTTTTGTAACAACGTTTTTTATTTAGGTCCCAACATTCGATTTATACAAAAGTTACTTTGCATGTATAATGAATTAAAGTAATTAATGGAAATAATTATTTAAAGTAATTAATGGTTGTGATTAATTAAAGTTATCATTGAAAGTGATTAATTAAAGTAATTAATGGGAGTGATTAATTAAAGTAATGAAGGGAAGTGATTAATTAAATTAATTAATGGACGTTATTAATGGAAGTAATTAATCGGGGTGATTAATTAAAGTTATTAATGGAATTGATTATTTAATGCGGATAAATAAATTAAACCAAATAAACCAATAAATTTTTCTACATAATTATATTAAATCAATTTAATGAATGAAATTAAATGAAAATTTAATTGATAAATATAAATGACTTACGGTATAATAGTCGTAATGGCCATCGATAGACCACGATTTAGATATTTCGACGTGTTCTTTGAAATAACTTTTTTGGTTGACGTATTTGAACAAACCGAAAATATCCTTCTGCCATTTAAGCCATTGTTTGTCAGCTGAAAATTAAGAATTACTTGTAGCTTTAAGTGCACAAAATATATTCAATAAAACAGAAATCAAAACAACAAAAAATGTATTTCAGAAAATAATTTTACACTCAAGTTTAATCGGAAAATTTGGAAATTTTAAGAATTATATTTCATTTATGTGAAAATTAAATTTTTATATAAAAAATCGTGCGTATTCATATGATGTTAAAAAAATGTTACTTACCAACTTTGTACTTTTGATGGAAAGTTGGTACTTCCATGGCGAGCGCACAAGCGCAAGCCAGAAGCACAAAGAATGCCACCTTCATGTTGACTAGTGTCTGTTCAGTCTTTCAGACACCTTAAAAGTGTACTTCTTAAAAAATTTGTCCGAAATTTATACATTGCAGTTGCTGCACCCACTTGCACTTCGCTGACCTTTCTGATTGTAGTTCTGATAGCCCTTGCTCTTTTTTTCTATAGGATAACATAATTATTTATCACCTATTAATGTGTATCAGTTAAGTGCATGCCATTGCATAATTATGAAGTAACTAAATGAAAAAACAATGGGATGTTTTTTTATTCGTTGCTATTGTTAAAAAAATTTGAAGTTACCTGAAATTAATATTATTGTGTTGGAAGTTCTTCGTTATTAATAAAAGCTAAAATTTAATATGTATCGATTGTTTTGTATTTACTATACAGGGTGTCCCAGATTACATTTTCAGCATGGGGATCTCGCTTATTATAAGAGATACAGGTTGTTTGCATTAGATTAAGTATTCCTAAGGATGAGACGACGAGCCACAATCAATTTTTAAAAGTACAAAATTCCCCGTAGGTACTTACTTCAGATGTTATAGCAAAAAATATGAAAATGTCGAATTTCTTTTTTCTCATAACTTTTTTGTTTTGTTCATTAGGTCAGTTTTATTAGTACTCTCTGTAGGTACTTTTTAATGGAGAATGTAACTGTTATTTTAGATTTTTTTTATCACTTCATTTTCGAGATATTACCCCTAACTTCGTTTTTTCTTATGGGCCACGAAGTTGCCATGGAATAATTAAATGTGTTTTTTTTCTCTCTTTCTATCTGAGATATTACTTGCTATATATATTTTTATAAATAGGTCACAAAATCAAGAAATATCGTATTTTACAAATAACTTATCAAGCTATCTATAAAAAAAGAAACACAAAACAATTAACTAAATGTCAAATGACAGTATCAATTAATTGTCTGCGGTATCATTTATTAGAATTTTATAGTAATGTTGTTAGATTCGATGGTCTTTGAAGTTGAAGTAGTTATTATAAATATGACTACATTTAAAAATAACTAAAATTTTGACATGTTGAGATGCTACATTATTTGCCATGAAAACTGTGTAGAAGTTAAGCGAATATATTTAGACCTGTATCCAGAGACAAGGTAAAAAGAACGCGTAATTACAGAATTTCGGAAATGAAATTAAAAGAACATGGTTTCTTCGAGAAAGCAACAAAAAATCCCAAACAAATCAATGAAGAATTGGAATAATCTGTTTTTACTCAGCTTCTATGGCAAATAATGTAACATGTCAAATGTTTCGCTATTTTTATATACAGGGTGTCCCCGTTATCACCGCAAATATTTTAAGAGGTGAGAGAGGACTTTTTCTAAGAAAAAAATTCAAGTAAAACTTTTCCTAAAATCAAATGCTAAGCAGTTATCAACACTTACTTGATTTTTTTACACTTCTGCATTTATAAGACTCTGTCGCCGAAAATATCTATTCTATCGTAAAATATTTTGCAGCTTTTTAATAGAACATGAAATTCTCTACAAAATTGATTATAATTATTTTTTGTCTACAAGCAATGTTTTAAAAGTTATAAAACAATTTGTACAAAAAAATGTTAAAAATTTAAAAACGTTAATAATTGTTTCTTAAGACTTTGCAACCGCTGTATATTTAAAATGAAAGGTTGTACAAAAAAACGGACGGCCCATTCCGGATAGCATTTTTTATGGGCTACAACGTTGGTCCAGTGAAATTTTTGGAAAATCAAACCGATTTTCAGGAAAAAAAATCCGAGATATAATGTTTTGTATTTAAAAGTGCTTTTAAAAAAAATTTTATGTTTTATTAAAAAGCTGTAAGGTATTTTACGATAAAATTATTATTTTCGGCGACAGAGCCTTTTAAATGCAGAAGTGTAAAAAAATCAAGTACGTGTTGATATCTGCTTAGCATTTGATTTTAGAAAAAAGTTTTACTTGATTTTTTTTTAGAAAAAGGTCCTCTATCTCAACTTAAAATATTCGCGGTGATAACGGGGACGCCCTGTATATATTTAAATGTAGCGATCATTATAACAATTTCCTACAAAGACTATCGAATTAAACAACAATACTTTAAAATGCTAATAAATTATACCGCAGACAAATGGTCACTGTCATTTGACATTTAGTTAGTTGTTTTTTGTTTCTTTTTTCATAGATAGCTTGATAAGTTATTGGTAAAATACGATTTTTCTTGATTTTTCGACCAATTTATAAAAATAGATATAGCAAGTAATAGCTCATTAGAAAGAGAGAAAAAAAAACCACATTTCACTATTCTGTTAGTCTTTTATTCTGCCTTTTCGTTATTGTCCATGTCTCTGATCCGTGTATGAGGATAGTTGTGACGACCTTCTCAAAAACTTGACTTCTCACTTCTTTTGGTGTTCCTTTTTCACCCAGAAAACTATTCTTTGTTATATTAAATTATTTATTTGTGTAGGTACAAATTTGTACGTAAAAACTGCCTAGCAATCGATTTTTTTATTCATCTAATTGTTATGAACGTAAGAATTCACTTTCAAATATCAGTAATTCTTCTGAATTTTATATCTTTTTGGCGCTTTCCAGACCTTAAAAGTATATATGATTTTTTAATTAAGTGTAGATAGTGACTTGTTTCGTTATTCAGTGGAAGCATTTTTTAATGAATTCAACACACTATTTTTTTTTGTATTATGGCGGTTTTAATTCCCCTATAAAATCTAGGAAAACATTTTAAAACTATCAGAGTGATAAAACAATAGTTTATTTTATTAAATCCTACAAAATTGCGTGTTAGATGATTTTAATTCAGTTTATTTTGCTTTTCCAGAAATAAGCTCATAAAAATAAATGACGCTAGATAAATAAACTTCATGTTAATTAACGTTAGTTAATATTAAACTAAAAAGCAGCAACGGATAGTAACATCAAATGGAAAGACATACAAAAGTTAGCACAAGACAAAAAAACATGAAAAAAGTCAGCACAACACAACTCAACAGTCCTACACCTAACAGTAGAAGGACTCATGACTAAATAAAATAAAATAATATTAAACTAAATTAAAAAGTTTTTTGAATTGGATAATTTGCACAAGAGTTGCTTTGTTAGAAGAATTAAAATAATGTTGCCAAATTTTTATTTAATCACACATTAAAAGCAATTAGTATGAGGTATCAGTTCCAAAGCTTGATATTCTAGAATTCCATAAATAGTAGAATAATAACTACACAGAAGATAGAACTCTTTAAGCTTTTAACGTACACAGATTTGTTCTTAACTGACTAGCTGCTTACTTGAAATGAGTAAAACATTTCTTTGCTCCATTCTCGTTGCTCTCCCCACCATGATTTTATCGGATAGTGGGTCTACTATACACAATCGTTCCTTATTATATAAACAAATAAAATAATAATTGTTGTTCTACAATGACCGTAAACAATATTTTACTGGACACAGATTAAGTATAGGAACTAATAAACAAATTTCAGAATTTGTTGTATAACATTTTTTTTTTTGAAAATTCAGTGTCTTAAGTGTTTTAATCCTCTTCCACAGTAAAGCCATCACTTTTGTACTTTTTAAATAATTATTACACAGCAATAAATTAATAATAAAAGAAACCAAAATGATTTATGTATTAAATGTTTATATTTTGTACTTATATACATTTTTATGTACACAGTTGCTAAATAATTATATCTAATCACTTTAAAAAGTAATTTTAAAGTAAACAGATACAAGTCTTTAACATTTTCAAAATCAAGATCTTAAGACACAGCGTAGGTCGTCATTTAATAGCGAGAGTATGGAGTGTTCTGAGGGTATGGAGTGTACTCAGCGTTCTGGGTGTATTGGGTTGGCATGTTGATTTCACCAACGGTTTTGTGGTAGACAACGACATCCTGGAAGTAAGAGTTGGGTACTCTGAAGGTGTATTTGTCAACGGGCCTGTCGAAGGGATATCCCAAAGGATAAGTGTCGATGTATTGGCTTCCAGTTCCAACCTTGGGGTACCAGTATCCCTTGGATTTCATTTGTTGGTAGGCGGTGGATGGTTTGAATGGACTGACCATTACGTAGATCTGGAACATTTGACCTCCACGGGTACCTTTAGGAAGAAGATATCTGGAAAAAGAAATATATAAGCACTCAAAAGTTTAAAACAAATATTATAAATACCTTTGAGGGAATCCAAAGTAAGATTCACTGCCATCCAAAACGAATTCTTGTTGTCCATTGTAAGCAGCGTCAACGTATTTGTACAATTGTTTGAAGCTTGTGCGGTCTGGGACGAAATCGGTGTCGCGGGAGCTACGTTCAATTACGTTTTGTCCTTCTTTGAGTTCGTATACGAATTGGTCGAGTTCAACAAAGTTGATGTAGTTGGCGGTGATGTTGATCATGCGATCGTATTCATCGTATTTGGGACCCAAGAATACACGGACAACGGATTTGGTTGGTACTGTGCTCCTTACTTTGATCTTGTAGGTGAAGGGTTTGTGGTTCAGACGGTGTTGTTGTACACGAACTTGGAAAGCGTCAGATTCGAATTCCCTTTCGCTGTAGTATACAGCTTGGCTTACATCAACATCGAATTTATCGAAGTAGGTGATGAGACGGTCGACTTCAACACCTTCAACGGCAACTCCTGGGAAGTAAAGTTGGTCGTATGTGTATTTGGGGAGGTACGACTTGTATTTCTGGCAGTAAATAACCAATTTCTTGTAGAATTGCCAGAACATGGGGTCACGAAGAGAAGTTTCGAAGTGTTCCAAAGCAGATGGAATGACTTTGTAGTTGTCCAAAGGTTGCTTGGAGTAACCAAGGAGATGACGAGCGAAAGTTTGGATAGAGCCATAATAACGGTAGTTGGGTGAGTCAGGGTTGGATTCGATAAGTCTGACGAACATTTCAAAACCTTCTTGTTCGAAGAGGTCGAATTTCCTTCCATCAACCTAAAAATTTAATAGACCTTGTTTAGTTAAAGCCAGCTTATCGGGTGTTTAATGCACTTACAGTCCAGATGTATCCACGGTCAATGGCGTCACGGATTCTCCTTTCATAATCTTGAACGTAGGTGTAGCTGTAAGCGAATTTGGATTTGAAGCCATAGCTTTGACCAGCGTTGTAGTAGTTCTTGAAAAGATAGGCGTAGTTGGGACGTACGGTGAAGGACAAACCGTTGGCGTATTGAAGAGTTGGGTAGTATCCGGTCTTGATTGGTTGTTCATAATCGAAGGTTGGGATTTCACCGAAACCGTTGGAAAGACGTTCCAAATAATAACGAGCCAAAAGTTGTTGGTATACGTAGTAGAATTGTTCTCCACGACGGTCTTTGTAGAGTTCAAATTCTTCACCTCCAAGCCAGAATGGATAGTACAAGTTGTAGTAGTAATAGTAGGCGTTGATACCAACATCCTCAGTGAAGTAGGAAATAGATTGTTCTGGGTTAACGTTCAAGTACCAGCCAGTGTAGTTGTATCTGATGGTGTAGCCTTTGAATTTACCATCTTCGTAGCTTTGTACGCCACTGAACATCTGCTTGTATCTTTGAGCTTCAGAGATGGCTTCGCTGTTAACGAAGTAGTATGGGTATACTTCATAGATTGGAGGAAGAACGATGCCATAGCAGTCATCACGGTGGACAATAGCGACGGACACAGAGTACAAGAAGAGACCTTCGTTGCAGTAGTTGCGGGCCCATACGGCGGTCTTGTAGAAGGTTTCGAAGTCCTTGGCGTAGTAGAAGAGTTTGAAAAGAGCGATGGCTTCCTTCAACTGTGGTTCGTAGAACACAGAGAAGATTTCACCACGTGGGAGCATACCATTTTTGTAATAATAGGTATAGTTCTTCACTGCCTGGGGGTTCTGTAAAAAATAATTTAAACTCATAAACTTTTCTGTGAACTATTAGTTTTGCTCTTTGATAAATGAAAAAATTATGTGGATCTCAACGAAAGTGAGATTATGCAAAAAATATTTTTCAATAATTGAAAAAACCGTGGTGTAATTTTCCAAGATTGATTTATATTAAAAGTAATTTTAGTTAAACGGAACACCGTTAATAATAGGTCTTGAATGGTTATAGAATCGCAAGTTGGTGTTAAAACCTTTTGCCTATAAACTGGGTTTAACAAGTTACAAAGTAATTTGTTGCTCACCGCAGGATATCATAACGTGTCTTAGTAGTTACAACCTGTATAATTAATGTCCGCCAGTAAATAAAAATGAATTTAAAAAAAAAGTTCATTTAGCATTGTAACTTACGGTGTATAAGTCAACGTTCTTTTCAAAAGAGTAGGTCTTGGCAGTTTCTACGAAGTCTCTGTAGTAGCTGGGTTGGTTGACATATCTGAAGAGACGTAAGATGTCCTTTTGCTTCTTCAAGAAGACTTTGTCAGCTGAAATAAAATTTTAAATTAAAAACCTACTCATATAATACATTTGCATGGAGATTTACAATTTATTTTCTCTAGAATGTTTATGTATAACTTAATTATTTAAAATTTTGCCAAATTTTTGATTTTCGAATACATCTAGTCAGCCAAGGATGTTTTAAATTATCAAGCGTGCCGTTTGTCTAGCCTTGTGTTTGTTACGATGGGGAAGTTACCAATGGTAAACTTTATATTGAAATACACATACAGCGTGTTCAAAAGGAATGGAATATGCTATATATCTCAGTAAATATCCACTTTAGCGAAAAATGTTTTTTTTTTTGTAAAATTTGTTTGGTACTTAGTTTTCCACCATGAGACAAAATTAAATTTTATTTTTTTGAATAACAAAAGCGCAATTAAAAACAACTGATTTTTTTAAATGACAAGGTACCTCTATATTATACTCATTTGATAGAGAATTTTTTTCTCTTTTCAATGATGCAAAACTTTATTACCCTTACTTAAGCAACCTTTTGAGAAAAACGCAAAAATTATTTGAATTGATTAGTATTTATTTCTAACAAAAACATCATAAGAACTAATTTTTTTTAACGAAATCTACAATAAGTGTTCAAACTGTGAACCATTTACAGCTTGGCAATAATAAACTCGGTTTTTAAACCGGTTTATAACATTCCCAACCATTTCAGGTGTAATTTCTCTAATGCGATCTTATAAATTTTCGATATTCTCCGGCCTCTTATAGCATGAACTTAATTTTTAAGGTGACCCCATCATTGAAAAGAGAAAAAAATTCTCTATCGAATGAGTGTAATATAGGGGTACTTTGCCATTAAAAAAAAAAAACAATTGTTTTCATTGCGCTTTTGTTATTCGAAAAAAAATAATTAAATTTTGTCCTATGGTGGAAAACCAAGTACCAAAAAACTTTTATTCAAAACATTTTTCCTTAAAGTGGATATTGTGAGATATAATATAGCATATTCCATACCTTTTGGACACACTATATTGAACTTTGTCGAACAAAAAATGACATGAGTCTAACAATGAAAATTATTTCGAAGTCACAATTAATCCATTACATTTTTCAAAAATTTATGAACAATTTTGATTGCATTTAAAGTTTACCAAAGTTTCAGTAACGAGAATAAATGAAACACTTTATTTAAATAACGTTTAAGACATACAACATACAGTTTCAAATCAATTTTTTACTTTTCAGATTTCAAAAATTCTTAATAAGCGGATAATTTTAAAAAGTATTTTTCAGTACAAAGAATAATTCAAATAATATTGAAATGCAAAGAGTTGGAGCTTTGAATATTATTTAAATTTGTGAAGAGTTGAAGAAAACAAAATTTTACTTTAGAGTTAATTTAAAAAATTAATTTACTTACCGAAGAGTTGTTTAGTCTCTTCTCCGTAGTATGGAACTGCGGCAGCTAAGGCGCAAACGCCTGCTAACAGGACAACCAATGTCAGCCTCATGGTATCTTCTTCGAGGACGAGATACCCTGGAAATGTACCTTAGCCTAGCTCTAGCTCACATTATATAGTAGTCAACCTCCCCCTAATTCTATTGTATCGATGACCTTTCTAACACAGGGCAGATAGCCCCTGGCCTGTGGTCTATGCTATGGTAACACGGAATTATCTATTTTTTTTCTATGTGCGTAATTTTTAGCAATTGTAATCTTATTTATGATTTTCAAAACACTTTAATTGTATTTACTAAAACATGACGATTAAAGTATAAAAATTGTTATCGTGTGCATAAAACTACGAATACAGTTGGCGTTGTTCAAATTAATTATCGTATTTAAAGCTAAATGAAAAAGTTGTCTCTAAGCAGTGCTATTAAATTATATTACAATAAAAACATTAAACCATGAAGGTATGTTTACTCGATCTTTTGCCGAAAAAAGGTGCTATGTTAATGATTGTTATTTATGGTGTAAACCAGTTGCTTCAGCTTGAGTTTTTATTCAGTAAAAAGCAGGGCCTGATTTAAATCGTGATTTAACCCTTTAGGTAACTGATGGGACGTATGTGTCCCACAAGGTGTTTAAAAAATACTGTTAGGTGTTAAAGTCATTAAAATTGCTTTATAGATAAGATGTCCCAGTAGTCGTTGCAATTGAAATTCATCAGCGGACTGCAGTTTTAACATAAGAGTAACTGCAGTCGCGTTTTATATGGTTTTGTGTGTATTTTTTTGTGAAATAAGTTGTAAATATGAGCAGGTGCATTAGATTATTGTTAAATGAGATGTATACAGGGTGTCCCAGATTACATTTCCAGCATGGGGATCTCGCTTATTATAAGAGATACAGGTTTGTTTAAATTAGATGAATTATTCCTTAGTATGAGTGGAGCCACAAGCAATTTTTATAAGTACAAAATTCCTCGTGCTTCAGATGTTATAGCAAAAAATATGAAAATGTCGAATTTCTTTTTTCTCTCATAACTTTTTTGTCTTAATCATTGGAACAATTTTATTTGTACTTTCTTAAGGTACTTTTTAATGGAGAATGTAACTGTTATTTTAGATTATTTTTAACACCTACCATTTTTGAGATATTACTCCTTTTATTTTTTCTTATGGGCCGCGAAGTTGGCTATGGAATTTTTAAATGTGCTTTTAATTCTCGTTTAAATAAGATATTACTTGCTATACTTATTTTAATAAACAAGTCATAAAATGAAAAAAAAAACGTATTTTACCCATCAGCCATCACTTATCAAGCTATCTATGAAAATAAAAACAAAAAACAACTAATTAAATGCCAAATGACAGTTACTATTTGTCTGCGGTATCATTTATTAGAATTTTATAGTATTGTTGTGTAATTCGATAGTCTTTGTAGCAAATTTGTTATCATATAATTATGGGCACATGTACAACTAATTAAAAAAATTTAATGTTGAAATGCTACATTCTTTACAATAGAAACTGTGTAAAATAAATAATTCTAATTCTTTATGGATTTGTTTTGGATGTTTGGTTGGTTTCTCGAAGAAATCATATTTTTTAAATTTATTTCTAAATTTCTGTAATTACACACTCTTGGTTGCCTTTTCTCAAGATATAGCTCTATCTCAAGATATAGCTCTAATTGTAAGTATATTCACTCAGCTTCCACACAGTTTTTATGGTAAAGAATGTAGCATCTCAACATGTCAAATTTTTGGCTATTAGTTAGACAGTTACATTCTCCATTAAAAAGTACCTTAAGAAAGTACAAATAAAATTGTTGTAATGATTAAGACAAAAAAGTTATGAGAGAAAAAAGAAATTCGACATTTTCATATTTTTTGCTATAACATCTGAAGCACGAGGAACTTTTTACTTTTAAAAATTGATTGTGGCTCCTCTCATACTAAGGAATAATTCATCTAATTTAAACAAACCTGTATCTCTTATAATAAGCGAGATCCCCATGCTGGAAATGTAATCTGGGACACCCTGTATAGCGTAGAAACTCTATTATATTCATTTATTTAAATAACTTGCTTTGCCTATTCTATTAATTTGGGATGAATATGTGCTGTTCTGTAATGTAATAATTTTATAAATTACTTTTAGAAAAAGGACCTTTTGTCGGCACCAGAATTGCAGTATTTTGTGGATCATTTGTCCGACGTTGAATCGAAAAATGACCCATTTGTCACAGACTGAATCACTGTCTTTTTTATTCCTGATATATTACTATTAGGACATATGTGTCCCACGAAAAAACCTATTGGGACATATACGTCCCGGACATTTTTTGAAAAATGAGTGAAGCAAAAAGTTCAAAAATGAAGTAAAAGCATAGCTATGCGATATATATTGCAAAATTGCCACTAACGTTTATTTAATTTAAAAAAAAATAAAATCCGTACCGAAAGGTTTAAATCAGCTGATTTTTAAAAATTAAAATTATGATTTAAATGAAACTTTGTTTTCACGATTTAACGTCACAAGTCACATGAATTAAATGCACGTTTTACTTCCACCCTCTTACAGAGGCGTCGAGAGACGTCGTCGGGCCCAGGGGAAAAATTTTCATGTGCCCCAAGTAAAGTACATTATTTGAAAATTTAGTTACTGAAAAACAATTATTGTGGTATAATATTCGAGCCCCTGTGGACTTCCGGGCCCTTAAATTACTCCTGGGCCCGGGGCTTGCAGCCCCCCTGCCCCCCCCTCATCGGCCCTGACCGCTTAAACAACCGCTAGTAAAATACGCCGGAATAGATCGGGGATAAATAAAATCTCTACAGGAATTTTCCTGTTAGAGACGCATTCCGGTAGATTTGCTTTGTAAATTTTCACAAGAATTTTTAATTTTAGGGTCAAAAGATCTACAGCTTCATTCAAAAAGTCTGCAACAATTGCAAAAGTTTTTTATTATCAATTTTTCGGAAAATTGTATTCTTGATAACCTAAAACTAATTTTAAAGCTGAAAAAAAAAATTGTATGACCCTAGATTTTAACGATTTTAAAAATATTCGCAAAAGTAAAGTGCCACTATTTTAAGATGTAAATATAAAAATAATCGTGGGAAAAAATTGTTTAGAAATCAAAAATGTGACAATACGAAATTTAAAATTTCATTTTTGAATTTTATAGTAGTGTCAACATTCAAATGTCTGCAACTAATGGAAAAGGTTTTTATTATCGATTTTTTTTGGAAAATTTTATTCTTGAGAAACGTTGGTGCAGGTATAAAACTAATTTTAAGTTAAAAAAACCCATTCACTCTTGCGAATATATCTGAAATCGCTAAAATGTGGTATCGTATACATTTTTGTGTTTTTTTTTCCATTTTTTAAGTAGTTTTGGTCATCCACCAACTTTTATCAGTAAAAGAAGTTCTTGAGAAATTTACAATAAAAAACTTTTTCGTTTGTTGACACTTTTTGAATGACGCTGTATATAAGATATGATGCAGTGTGAATAATGAATAAATTAGTTGTAAAAAGGGAAAATACTCAAGTTTCCATAAAAAAATCAAATTTTGTCCAACCCTGGTAAAAAGATTATGTTTACTTTTTTTTTGATTTTGGATGAATTATTTGCATCATAATTTGAACTAATATGGAGCCAATTACTCTAGCATGAGTTTTTAGATTTTAGAAAAAAGAGAACAAGAATATTAGCCTTCTCAGTTTTTTATTTTTCTAAATTTTTAATCGTAAGTATAATTAAACAAACTTAGGGTGAATAATTGTTATTTAATATGTTAATAACGCCAACTGATCAATTTCAACATTATTCAATCTTTTCACTGAAAAAGGATAAAGAATGTTTTTTTTGTACTTTTTCGTTGTTGTTGTTGTTATTATTTTTTTTTCAATATTTTATATTCATAAAAAACGGCCACAAAATAAAATATACAGGGTGTCCCAGATAACATTTCCAGCATGGGGATCTCCCTTTATTAAAACAGATACAGGTTACAACAATGTTATTAGTACTTTCTGTCTGTAGGTACTTTTTAATGAAGAATGTAACTCTTTTTTTAATGACTCTCCATTTTCGAGATATTACCCCTAACTTCATTTTTATTATAGGTCGAGAAGTTGGCTATGAACTAGTTAGATGTGCTTTTTATTTCTACTTTTACTGGGATATTACTTGCCATCTCAATTTTTATAAATAAGTTAAAAAATCAAGAAAAATCGTATTTCACCGATCACTTATCAAGCTATTAATGAAAATAAAAACAAAAAACAACTAATTAAATGTCAAATGATAGTAACTATTTGTCTGCGGTAACATTTATTAGAATTTTATAGTATTGTTGGGTAATTCGATAGTTTTTGTAGCAAAACTGGGTCTGGAAATAAATGAAGAAAAAACAAAATATATGAAGATAGGAAGAGATAATGTGCACACACATAACCATCTAGAAACAAAAGAATATACCTTCGAATAAGTCAATACTTTCAATTACTTGGGCGTGACGGTGGGACAAGCTGGAAAGAACAGAGTGAAGGAGAGAATTTTAAAAGGAAATCAAGCATACGGCAAAAACAAAACCCTACTAAAGAGTAAAACACCAAGTAAAACAACAAAAATAAAAATATACAAAACCCTGATAAGACCCGTCATAACAAATGCTATGGAAACAATAACAATAAATAAGAAAGAAGAGGAAGACTTAAAAATAGTGGAGAGAAAAGTAATGAGAGCAATACTAGGACCTAACGTAACAAGAGATGAAGAAGTAAGACTAAGAAGGAACAAAGAAATAGACGAGGAAGTCGGAGGAGAAAATATCATTCGACACATTAAAGCACAACAAATACAATGGGCAGGACACTTCATGAGAAGGAAACCAACCGTAATGATCAGGAAGATAACACAATGGATCCCTATTTGGCCCAGGAACAAGGGAAGACCAAGGAAACGATAGAGAGACGCCCCGGAGGAACATACAAAGGCACTGAAAATAAGTGACTGGAAATCGAAATGCAAAGATAGGAAAGAATGGAAGAAAATAACGGAGGCAGCCAGGACCAACAACAAGCTTTGAAAAATCAGAGAGAAAGGACCGATCCACCTCAATAAATGGATTTAAAAAACGCCTCGGCGTTAGCCATAATCCTAAAGATTATACGGCTCAATGATGATGAATGTGATATTTTAAAAATGTAGCTAGTGCAAGGTGTTGAATAATTTATTTTTAATCTTATCAAATAAATTTTTACTCCTTTTAAAGTTTTTAAATGTTGAACTTTTTTGAAAGTGCTAATCGCTTTAAATTTTCATAAAAATAAAAATTTCACGAAAACGGTTGGCTTTAGACCCATATAACCTGATTTTTTAAGATAAGATAAGATAAGATAATAACGAGGAATCCAAACATTTTAAAATATACAGATTGTTTCACTTAAAATTCAAGTTTGAGTCCGTTTTCGGTTGAACCGGAAGTCATATTGCCACCTCAGTATCTTCATCAAATTCGGTTTATACGATGACGCCTAGATACCAAATTTTATTGTAATATCTTTAATAGTATTCTTTTAATATTTGTCTGTTTCCATACTTTTGCGCAACACTGTGTACATTAATGCCTAGTTCATAAACATTACCATTTTTTCAATTTTTAATTAAAATAAGCCATTAAAATTTGATATAGATTCTAAGGTCTAGGTATATCTCAGTAGTTATGATAAAAAAGTTTGGAAATTATAGTTTCGTTCACCCAATTATCTGTACGAAACAGCATTAAAGATCAGGGCCACGAAGATTAAATTCGTCTGCAAAATACACCAAGGAACCGACAAACTTTACTGTGTTATGAAAGCGTTGAAAACTTCCGTTACGTCTATAATAATAAATAACACAACAATAATAAAAAATAAAAAATCAAGATTTTAATTTAATTTAGTCTCGAGTCCTGTTAGGCGTAGATAAAAAAATAGGATGACGTTTTTCAAATTGTATTTTCGAGTATTTTGGAAGTTTTTTATTTACATGTGAAATATAATAAAAATATTATTGCCTGTTTAACAAGTTAACTACACTAATCAAATTATTTTAATTAAAATATGCTACTCCATTAATCGAATTCTGGGGTGTATGTTTCAATCTGAAGAACATCCCGGATCTTGGACACCGTTAAAGATAGAAGGTTGGTTAAATTAGAACTAACTAGAACTAAGAATTTAAATGAACTTGTCCATGTTGTGTCCAGTTCCAAAATATTTTGAAAAACTGAGAAACGTATTTTTTTAATAAATACCTTAAAACAATAGCCTTAATGACCTTGCGTTATCAAAATTAACCCAGCTTGCTTAGTTTTTAAGCTTCAATAGTCAACTTTTTTATTTCTAGTAGGCGTCATGTTGGATATTTATGCTATCAGTTGACAAATTTTGGGATTAATACAATGACTTTAAACTTTTTAAAATATGTACAGATTAACAGATATACCGGGTGATTCAGTTTAACTGTCACACCCCTATAACTTTCTTATTGTAAGAGGAAACCCCCATAAAATAGTGATTTGTCGTCGAAAAATAGTAAAACACAATTAGATGAGTTATGAACTGTTAATAATTATAGCGATCGTTTTTTGTTTAGTCAAATACAACGATTTAAACTTATTTTTCTTAAATTTTTTTTCCTGTATGCTAATTTTTTTAATGCACTATCGAAGTTAAAATTTAATACTCTATCACAATCAATTACAAAAGTATACTACGTAATGTCAAAAAAAAAAGTTGACTATCGCCAGTCTGACATATTGCATCGTAGAAAAAAACATTTGAACGTCATTTAATAAGGAATTTTCCACGATTTACAAAAATAAAAGGTTTATGGGGGTTTCCTCTTAAAATAACAAAGTTATAGGCGTGCGACAGTCAAACTGAATCACTCTGTACATATGGGGTGTTTCGATTGAAATCGCTTTATCTGGGCAACCGTATATTGAGCACTTTTAAACCCTTGAATGCATGAATTTTAAAAAACTAAATTTAAATAATATTTTAGGTATATTTATTTGTAGGGATTTACAGGATTTACCATATGATAGGAAATTTCTAAAGCTCTTAAATGGTGTAATTAAACAAGAGAGTGCCAATATACAATATAATAAAATATTTGACTTAAATATCTCAAAAACAATCAAGTATTATGTCGTGAAATCTAATAAAATAGTCAGAAATAAAGTCCTTCTAAATATCGTGTAACAAATAGTAGATATCTCTTAGAATAAAAAAAACTTATATGGTTAAACAGTTCCTAGATCATCCTGTAGTGTAGTGTAGATCAACAAATTTAAAATGTTACAATTTTAAAATCTGTGAGAATTAAAAGAAACAAACTTGATTTATATGTTTAATGTTTTTATTTGTTCTTATTTACATTTTATTAAATAACAATTGGTTAAACTTTTGTATCTTGATACTTTAAACTGCAGTCTAATAAAATATTTAGAAATAATTTGTGTTCCTTTAATTGTTTTTTAATAAATAGTAAAAACACTATCTTTTAAAACAAAAAAAAACTTACAGGGTGGGGCAGTGGTTACTGGGTCACCCTGTAGCTTAATAAATAAATAATTTTTTTTTTAAAGTAATGTAAGAATTTAAAAAAAAACAACCATGATTTATATATTTAATGTTTTTATTTGTTCTTATTTACATTTTATTAAATAAAAGTTTGTTAAACATTTGTATCTTATTACTTAAAACTAAAGTTTAATGTAAACAGATACAAATTTTTAACATACAAAATCAAGATTTTCAACACAGCGTTGGTCGTTCTTAATAGCGAGAGTATTGAGTGTTTTGGGAGTATGGAGTATACTCGGGGGTCTTAGAGTATTGGGTGTATTGAGGAGTGTATTGAGTGTTTTGAGAATATTGAGAGTATTCTGGATTTTGAGAATATTGGGAGTATTCAGTTGGCATGTTGATTTGGTCAACATTTCTGTGGTAGACAACGACATCCTGGAAGTAAGAGTTGGGTACTCTGAAGGTGTATTTGTCAACGGGCCTGTCGAAGGGATATCCCAAAGGATAATTGTCGATGTATTGGCTGCCAGTTCCAACCTTGGGGTACCAGTATCCTTGAGATTTCATCTGTTGGTAGCCGTGGGATGGTGTGAATGGGCTGACAATTACGTAGAATTGGAAGTGTTGACCTCCACGTTTACCCTTAGGAAGAAGATATCTGGAAAAGAAATTATATGAGCACACAAAAATTTTAAATAGCTTTCGATCGAGACCAAAACAGAATAAAATACCTTTGAGGGAATCCAAAGTAAGATTCACTGCCATCCAAAACGAATTCTTGTTGTCCATTGTAAGCAGCGTCAACGTATTTGTACAATTGTTTGAAGCTTGTGCGGTCTGGGACGAAATCGGTGTCGCGGGAGCTACGTTCGATTACGTTTTGTCCTTCTTTGAGTTCGTATACGAACTGGTCGAGTTCAACAAAGTTGATGTAGTTGGCTGTGATGTTGATGACGCGTTCGTATTCATCGTATTTGGGACCCAAGAATACACGGACAACGGATTTGGTTGGTTTTGAGCTTCTTACTTTGATGTTGTAGGTGAAGGGTTTGTGGTTAAGACGGTTTTGTTGTACACGAACTTGGAAACCGTTAGATTCGAATTCCCTTTCGCTGTAGTATACAGCTTGGCTTACATCAACATCGAATTTATCAAAATAGGTGACAAGACGGTCGACTTCAACACCTTCAACGGTGACTCCTGGGAAGATAAGTTGGTCGTATGTGTATTTGGGGAGGTACGACTTGTATTTCTGGCAGTAAAGAACCAATTTCTTGTAGAATTGCCAGAACATGGGGTCACGAAGAGAAGTTTCGAAGTGTTCCAAAGCAGATGGAATGACTTTGTAGTTGTCCAAAGGTTGCTTGGAGTAACCAAGGAGATGACGAGCGAAAGTTTGGATAGAGCCATAATAACGGTAGTTGGGTGAGTCAGGGTTGGATTCGATAAGTCTGACGAACATTTCAAAACCTTCTTGTTCGAATAGGTCGAATTTCTTTCCATCAATCTGAAAAAGTGATAGGTCGTCCTGTTTAGTAAAAGTCGATTTATCGAGTGTTTAATACACTTACAGTCCAGATGTATCCACGATCAATGGCGTCACGGATTCTCCTTTCATAATCTTGAACGTAGGTGTAGCTGTAAGCGAATTTGGATTTGAAGCCATAGCTTTGACCAGCGTTGTAGTAGTTCTTGAAAAGATAGGCGTAGTTGGGACGTACGGTGAAGGACAAACCGTTGGCGTATTGAAGAGTTGGGTAGTATCCGGTCTTGATTGGTTGTTCATAATCGAAGGTTGGGATTGCACCGAAGTCGTTGGAAAGACGTTCCAAATAATAACGAGCCAAAAGTTGTTGGTATACGTAGTAGAATTGTTCTCCACGACGGTCTTTGTAGAGTTCAAATTCTTCACCTCCAAGCCAGAATGGATAGTACAAGTTGTAATAGTAATAGTAGGCGTTGATACCAACATCCTCAGTGAAGTAAGAGAGAGAGTGTTCAGGGTTGACATTCAAGTACCAGCCAGTGTAGTTGTATCTGATGGTGTAGCCTAAAAAGATTATTCATTTATGAGCGACAACGTATTTTACAAATCGTCGATTGTATCACCATTGTAGTCACCAGCTTCGTAGTGTTGGACACCACTGTACATCTGCTTGTATCTTTGGGCTTCAGAGATGGCTTCGCTGTTAACGAAGTAGTATGGGTATACTTCATAGATTGGAGGAAGAACGATGCCATAGCAGTCATCACGGTGGACAATAGCGACGGACACAGAGTACAAGAAGAGACCTTCGTTGCAGTAGTTGCGGGCCCATACGGCGGTCTTGTAGAAGGTTTCGAAGTCCTTGGCGTAGTAGAAGAGTTTGAAAAGAGCGATGGCTTCCTTCAACTGTGGTTCGTAGAACACAGAGAAGATTTCACCACGTGGGAGCATACCATTTTTGTAATAATAGGTATAGTTCTTCACTGCCTGGGGGTTCTGTAAAAAATAATTTAAACTCATTAGCGTTTCCGTGAAATATTAATTTTGCTCTTTAATAAATAAAAAAATTATGTTGATTTCAACGATAATATTATTTATGAAAATAAGAACGAGTAAAAAGATTTTATTAAGAGCATAATCAAATAAACGTTTAAAATTTTTATTTGAAATAATTTTAAATTTGCTTTAATATTTTTAATGTGTTTCACTTACGGTGAAATAATCATGGCTGTTTTCAAAGTTGAATGATGTGGCGGTATCAACGAAGTCCTTGTAGTAGCTGGGTTGGTTGACGTATTTGAAGAGGCGTAAGATGTCCTTTTGCTTCTTCAAGAAGACTTTGTCAGCTAAAAATTGCATAAACTTAAATTAAACCATAAACCTTAAAGTATTTTATTTTCGTTTAAATAATGTAATTATTTTAAACTAAAGTAAGTATATGTTTTAAAGAAGGAGTTAAGTAATAATTAAAGAGTTTCTTACCAACTTTATATGTTGGCTGTTGTCCATCTTGGAATGGAACAGCAGCTGCTAAGGCGCAAACGCCAGCTAAAAGGACAACGAGTGTCAACCTCATGGTATCTTCTTAGAGGATGAGATACCTTGGAAGTGTGGCTTGGACCAGCTCTAGCCCCCATTATATATTAAAATTTTTTGCCCCTTTGTTACGGCATCTGTGACGATTCTAAACAATATTCGATAACCCTTGCTCTGCAATCTCTAATAACTTCTAATTATCTATTTTTTTATAATACATGCGCTATTTTTTGCTATTTTTATCTTGCTACTTATGTGATTATACGTGTTTGGTCTTAATAATTTTGCGTTTCTTGCTCATAACTTCTGCTTCTCGCCTTGTGTTCAGTTCCTGGTCAGTTTCAGCTAATTCAGTGCATGTTTAATTTTCTTGAAACTTCCATGCAGAGCATAGACTCATAGACAGCATCAAAATGTGACGCCATTATGATAAATGTCGCAATAATTGTGGAAACTAAATATGTCGAGGGTTTAAGGTATGGAAAATCTAATAAAAATACCAATTTTTCAAAACAAATTTTATTATAAACGAACGGTACTTACTTACTCTTTAATCATGCCTCATTTAACAAAATATACACAATATATTTTAAAATCTGTTAATTTTATTCAGGATTTATAATAAATGTAACTTAAGATATTGATGCAGCATTTTTTTAAAATACCCTTTTTCTTTTAAATGAGAAATTTAAAATAGTCTTTACCTACCTCGATCATATACAGGTGAAATACATCCAGTCTCCAGAAACCGATTATTGATATCTGAAAAAAGGTGTTTTTCGCTGGAAATCGTCGTCCTTTGTAGATAAGAAAGCCGAGTTTCACGTGTGTTTCTGTTAGTTCTTTCACATTAGTCATAAATATTTGCAATTTTAACGTTAGTGTAATAATTGATGAATAAGCGTAATTTTAAGGCACTACAGATTTTTGTCAAAACGCATTTTGTAATTTGCTTAATTGTCAGTTATTGGAAAACAAAAAATTAATATTGATTACCTACATTTGTTGACACAGAATTTTTTCTCTACATAAAACCTAAATGCACTTTTGTTCTAAAATATTTAGGGAATATATTACACAACTTTAAAAATATTACCATTGAAATTACTATCTTGGGTAATTTTACACCCTATAAAGGGCGTTTTAGAAAGAATTTACCAGTCTTTTAACTTCTTCGTTTAAAGAAATAGAGCTTCGGTGTTAATTACACAATATTAAAAGGGTCGCAGGTCTTTTTTAAATGAATTATTGGATTTTTCACACATTCAATTGTTTTTAATTTTATTAGTTATTATACATATTTATTTTCAATTTTTCATTACGATTTTTGAAATATTTGCTTGAGTAAAGTGCCCTTATTTTAAGAGATACAAAAAAAAATTAAAAAAAAAGCTATTTAGAATCTCAAAATAAGGTTAGATTTAAATTTTGAAGGTCAGATTTTAATTTTCATTTATTATGAAATTTTAAGCACTTTACTATTGCGAATATTTCAAAAATCGTTAAAATCTAGTGTCCTATGACTTTTTATCAAACTTTTTTTTATCTTCAAATTAGTTTTAGAACATGCACCAACTTTTATCAAGAATCAAATTATTGGAGAAATCAATAATAAAAATGTTTCCCATTTGTTGCAGACTTTTTGAATGACGCTGACGTTGTATAAGGACATCATTCATAAGCTCTTGAAATGTTTATTGCATTGTTCAGGCTAGACCATATTTGAATGTCTTACAGGGTATACATATAGGATAGTAGTTAGCGAAAATTTGATATCGGCCCTTGGGTTATCTTTCTGAGATAAACACGCCTGTGTTGTCAGATTTTTTATTTCACTTTCCATTTTAACACTACAGACATAAAATTAATTTTCGTCGTTTTTGAAAATTTCCTATAACTTCCTTATTTATAAATATGGAACAAAATGTTATGCAGGTTTTTTATAAACGATTTTATGCTTAATTTAAAAAAAATAACAACCTTGACTGGGGATATGAATTAAACTAATATTTTTTTAAATGGAAACGTAAGTACTAAGTAGGCCATGACTTCATATAAAAGAACATTTTTTAGCTTTTCAAAAATGTATAGGTACTTTTTTACAGTTCTTGAAGAAAATAACCTAGATATGGCTAATTTTGTGAAAATTTTCTTATCACAGTTTGCCATGATTTCGTAAACAACTGACGTTTCCAATCAATAAACAATTAAACGTCATGTCCAAGTAAATTTTTAAGCTTTCAAGCAAATCCGTGTATTCTTTTGTATTTTATATCTGTTGATTGTGGTATTGTGAACATGGCTAAATTCGAACACTTTGAGAATAAACTTCTCATGTTAGAGGTTTAAATTGTTAAGTCTGTTTTATACTACACTATTTTTTCGTTTAAGAAAATCGTATACGATTTTCTAGTACGGTGTCAATCAGAAATTACAAATCTTGAACCAAAAAGTCGTACGAAATTACTGCATGCTCTAAATGCGTCCTATTTTAGCATGGGCGTGTTCTTTGGCATGGGCGCATGCGTATTATATTGCAACTGTATCTGACAGCATGTCATTTGTGGGATTGTGGGTTAGGTTAACTGAAACATTCAAACGATGTTAAATACTACTTATTACCCTTATATCCCTCACAATTTATTTTGTAGGAATAAATATGTAGAATGGAACAAGCGTTAATTATACGTTAAATTTGAAAATAATTCGCTTTCTGTTGTGATGAAATTGAACATTTGACATGGTTACTCAAGGTGCCAAAAAAATATGATAAAAATTACTAAAAAGTAACCAAAATATATTGGAGTTTTCGTACCAAAATATAGTACAATGTAAAAGGATCATATTTTCCATGCTAAATTCTTGAACGAAATTTTTGTATCAAAAATCGTATACGATTTTTTTAAACGAAAAAATAGTATAGTATAAAACAGTCTTTAGTGGTAAAAATGTAGTGGCTGCTGCAGAATTACTTGGAAATTATGTTTAGTTGTTTTTTAATGGCAAAAATCACTTGTTTGGACATAACCAACTTTAAAAATAAAATTTTTAAAAATTAGTCATATTTCAGTTATTTTTTTCAACAAATATAAATGATAAAAGTATATATTTTTAAAAGCAAAACAATGCCCTTTTATATAAAGTTATGGCCTACCAAAGTTCCATTAAAAAAATATAAGTTAACTTCATCTATTAAACTTCCAGGTCGCTAAAAAACTGTTGTATTTATTTTTAATTTAAGCATAAAATGTTTATAAAAAACCTGCATAACATTTTGTTCCATTTTTATAAATAAAGCAGTTATAGTATATTTTTAAAAACGTTGAACTATGATTTTTCGTCTGTAGTGCCAAAACGGAAAGTGATATAAAAAGACCAATAACATGGCTAGTTTATCTCGAAAAAATAACCCAAGAGAAAAATATCAGATTTTCGTTAATTATTACGGTAACCGAGATACCCCGCAAACATTCGAATTTGGTCCACCCTGTACATAACATATACAATATTATGTAGGTAAATATCTTTTAAGAGAAACCTTTTTTTTATGAAAAAATGAAACATTAGATCAATAAAAGTTACCTGTTAATGGTGCGTGTCCACGTGAGAGTAAACTACTCTCGATAGCAGCGTCGCCAAGGATACAGCCCCTGAGAGTAACTCGCGATTGGCTGTATCCTTGGCGACGCTGCTATCGAGAGTAGTTTACTCTCACGTGAAAACGCACCTTTAAAATGTAAACAACAAGTAACTGAAAGTAATTTGAATGAATGATAAATAATTTAATAATTTGCAGATGATAAGTAAAAACATAAATTAATAAAAGTATACCAAACCAATGCTTTTGAGATATTTGAAATATTTTTTTTAAAGCGAAAGTCCATGTTTTTTAATACGCAATTTAAAAGCCCTTTACATCTTATACCATATGAATGACCTATAACGGAGGTGGAAATAGCGCGGTTCGCGAGTCGCATGTGGCTTGCGAGCTTCTTTATAATGTAATTTTTTCCTATCTACTCCAGTAAAGAATATCTGGTATGATGTGCGGAAAATTGCTCGTAAACAGTTGCTCGAAAGAAAATAGCTCGAATACGTTGCTCGAAAAATTGTTCGAATAACAAGTCCTCGAAAAGAAAATTACTTGAAATAATAAAAAAATATTAAATTTTTATAAATACAAAATAATTAAAGGTACTTGAAAAGTTGTTTACATCTGTTTACACTTAGAAAAATGTATTTCAATTTATTTACAATTATATGTACACTTACTCAATTTGTTGTTGAGATAAACACTATAAATATTTAAAAATATATACTACATAACTGCTGATCTGACTATATTGTTGTTATCTAACGTTCAAATATTCATAATGATTATCAGTTTATCTCAATAACAAATTGAGTAAGTGTACATATAATTGTAAATAAATTGAAATACATTTTCTAAGTGTAAACAAATGTAAACAATTTTTCTAATACATTTAATTGTTTTGTATGTATATTTTAATACTTTTTCATTATTTCGAGAAATTTTCCTTTCGAGAAATTGTTATTCGAGCAATTTTCCTTTCAAGGAATTTTCCATTCGAGGAACAATTTTTTAAGCAATTGTATTCGAGCAATTTTCTTTTGAGCAATTGTTTTCGAGCAATTTTCACCAAACCATCTGGTATATGGCAAAATATCTGGTGAAAATGTTATCTTATCAGTAGATTCATATTTATTTTGATTTGCTTTAATATCTTTTGTAAACAAAATCTCATAAATGCGGTTCTCTAACCTTACACCAGGGCCCTGGTGCATAATTTAAATATATTTTAAATATATATAAGATACTTATACTCATATTAAAGTCAAACATTAGATCAATCAAAGTAGCCCGTAAAAAAAGTCACAAACAACAAAAAATCGAACGGTATTGAAGTCTTTCATAACCTGGCTGATAGGCATAGATAATAAACACAACCACAAATGAGTCAATAAGTGTAATCTTCTACTGTAAAATTTGCAAATTTTTTTATACGATATTCGGCTTTGTTTACATGGTATTTCCATTGTCAACAATATACTTAAAGTTGCTTATTGCTTGTTGCTACATTCTGTTGCTTCACAACTTTTTGACTGGCTACTTTGATTTATTGTATAATTTATAATAAAACAGCTTTCTGGTAAACGATAATTAAATTATGTTATATATATGCTACGGCGTTTTAATGATTTTAAATGGCGCGTTTCAAAATTATGGGTTTTACTGAAAAAAATAATATAATTTAAAAAATCAAATTTGAAAGTTGAATATCTCAGAAAGTTTTTTATATTTGTCTTTAATTTACTCTTTTGTTTATTATCTGTAGATAATTTCAATTATTAATAGGTTATCGTACATTTCTAACAACTTCTTATTACTTTGTACTGCTTAGTATTTGTTCAAGGAATATTTTGTCGATCTAATAGGCTTTTTTTTTATATAAAAAGTTTGTTTTAAATGCATAGTTTAATTAATTACCTAATTATTATGTGATAGGAAATTTCGAAAGCTTTCAAATGATGTATTTGAATATAACGGTTGCTAAATGTAAAATTTCGAATCGAATTTCTCGTAGACAATTTATAATATGTCAAATCTAATAAAATATTTAGAAATAAGTTGTATTCCTTGAAATATTGTGTATTTAGCAGTAAAAATACTAAATCTTAGAATTAAAAAAAACTGACAGGGCTGGACAGTTGTTACTGGGTCACCCTGTAGAAATCTAATGAAAAATATTATTTTAAAAGTAATGTAATAATTAAAAGAAACAAACATGATTTATATATTTAATGTTTTTATTTGTTCTTATTTACGTTTTTTTAAATACAAATTGCTTAAACATCTGTATCTTATTACTAAAAACTAAAGTTTAATGTAAACAGATACAAATTTTTAACACACAAAATCAAGATTTTAAAACACAGCGTTGGTCGTTATTAATACCGGGAGTATTGAGTATTTTGGGAGTATGGAGTATACTCGGGGGTCTTAGAGTATTGGGTGTATTGAGGAGTGTATTGAGTGCTTTGAGAATATTGAGAGTATTCTGGATTTTGAGAATATTGGGAGTATTCAGTTGGCATGTTGATTTGGTCAACATTTCTGTGGTAGACAACGACATCCTGGAAGTAAGAGTTGGGTACTCTGAAGGTGTATTTGTCAACGGGCCTGTCGAAGGGATATCCCAAAGGATAATTGTCGATGTATTGGCTGCCAGTTCCAACCTTGGGGTACCAGTATCCTTGAGATTTCATCTGTTGGTAGCCGTGGGATGGTGTGAATGGGCTGACAATTACGTAGAATTGGAAGTGTTGACCTCCACGTTTACCCTTAGGAAGAAGATATCTGGAAAAGAAATGATATGAGCACACAAACATTTTAAATAGCTTTCGATCGAGACCAAAACAGAATAAAATACCTTTGAGGGAATCCAAAGTAAGATTCACTGCCATCCAAAACGAATTCTTGTTGTCCATTGTAAGCAGCGTCAACGTATTTGTACAATTGTTTGAAGCTTGTGCGGTCTGGGACGAAATCGGTGTCGCGGGAGCTACGTTCGATTACGTTTTGTCCTTCTTTGAGTTCGTATACGAATTGGTCGAGTTCAACAAAGTTGATGTAGTTGGCGGTGATGTTGATGACGCGTTCGTATTCATCGTATTTGGGACCCAAGAATACACGGACAACGGATTTGGTTGGTACTGTGCTCCTTACTTTGATCTTGTAGGTGAAGGGTTTGTGGTTAAGACGGTTTTGTTGTACACGAACTTGGAAACCGTTAGATTCGAATTCCCTTTCGCTGTAGTATACAGCTTGGCTTACATCAACATCGAATTTATCGAAATAGGTGATAAGACGGTCGACTTCCACACCTTCGACTGAGACTCCTGGGAAGATAAGTTGGTCGTATGTGTATTTTGGGAGGTAGGACTTGTATTTCTGGCAGTAAAGAACCAATTTCTTGTAGAATTGCCAGAACATGGGGTCACGAAGAGAAGTTTCGAAGTGTTCCAAAGCAGATGGAATGACTTTGTAGTTGTCCAAAGGTTGCTTGGAGTAACCAAGGAGATGACGAGCGAAAGTTTGGATAGAGCCATAATAACGGTAGTTAGGTGAGTCAGGGTTGGATTCGATAAGTCTGACGAACATTTCAAAACCTTCTTGTTCGAATAAGTCGAATTTCTTTCCATCAATCTGAAAAAGTTATAGGTCGTCGTGTTTAGTAAAAGTCGATTTATCGGGTGTTTAATGCACTTACAGTCCAGATGTATCCACGGTCAATGGCGTCACGGATTCTCCTTTCATAATCTTGAACGTAGGTGTAGCTGTAAGCGAATTTGGATTTGAAGCCATAGCTTTGACCAGCGTTGTAGTAGTTCTTGAAAAGATAGGCGTAGTTGGGACGTACGGTGAAGGACAAACCGTTGGCGTATTGAAGAGTTGGGTAGTATCCGGTCTTGATTGGTTGTTCATAATCGAAGGTTGGGATTGCACCGAAGTCGTTGGAAAGACGTTCCAAATAATAACGAGCCAAAAGTTGTTGGTATACGTAGTAGAATTGTTCTCCACGACGGTCTTTGTAGAGTTCAAATTCTTCACCTCCAAGCCAGAATGGATAGTACAAGTTGTAATAGTAATAGTAGGCGTTGATACCAACATCCTCAGTGAAGTAAGAGAGAGAGTGTTCAGGGTTGACATTCAAGTACCAGCCAGTGTAGTTGTATCTGATGGTGTAGCCTAAAAAATATTATTCATTTATGAGCCACAACGTATTTTACAAATCGTCGATTGTATTACCATTGTAGTCACCAGCTTCGTAGTGTTGGACACCACTGTACATCTGCTTGTATCTTTGGGCTTCAGAGATGGCTTCGCTGTTAACGAAGTAGTATGGGTATACTTCATAGATTGGAGGAAGAACGATGCCATAGCAGTCATCACGGTGGACAATAGCGACGGACACAGAGTACAAGAAGAGACCTTCGTTGCAGTAGTTGCGGGCCCATACGGCGGTTTTGTAGAAGGTTTCGAAGTCCTTGGCGTAGTAGAAGAGTTTGAAAAGAGCGATGGCTTCTTTCAACTGTGGTTCGTAGAACACAGAGAAGATTTCACCACGTGGTAGCATACCATTTTTGTAATAATAGGTATAGTTCTTCACTGCCTGGGGGTTCTGTAAAAAATAATTTAAACTGTTTTACGTTTCTGTGAAAAATTAATTTTAATATTTGAAAAATGAAAAAATTATGTGGATCGCAACGAAAGTGAGATTATGAAGAAAAGTTTTTTCCTAAAGGGAAATCAAATATACGTTCAGATGTTATATGAAAAAAAAAATTGAATTATTATTTTTAATGTGTTTAACTTACGGTGAAATAATCATGGCTGTTTTCGAAGTTGAATGATTTGGCGGTATCGACGAAGTCTCTGTAGTAGCTGGGTTGGTTGACGTATTTGAAGAGGCGTAAGATGTCCTTTTGCTTCTTCAAGAAGATTTTGTCAGCTATAAATTGCATAAACTTAAATTAAACCACAAAATTTTAAAGTATTTAATTTTCGGTTAAATAATGTAATTATTTTCTCAGTAAGTTAAAAAAATATTAAGTAATAATTAACTAGTTCCTTACCAACTTTATATTTTTGTTGCTGTTGTCCATCTTGGAATGGAACAGCAGCTGCTAAGGCGCAAACGCCAGCTAAAAGGACAACGAGTGTCAACCTCATGGTATCTTCTTAGAGGATGAGATACCTTGGAAGTGTGGCTTGGACCAGCTCTAGCCCCCATTATATATTAAAATTTTTTGCCCCTTTGTTACGGCATCTGTGACGATTCTAAACAATATTCGATAACCCTTGCTCTGCAATCTCTAATAACTTCTAATTATCTATTTTTTTATAATACATGCGCTATTTTTTGCTATTTTATCTTCCTGCTTGTTTGATCATTAGTGTTTGGTCTTAATGTTATTGCAAACAACTAATTTTGAACTGGTAACATTTATCAAAAAGAATAATCGTTACCTAACAGACTTTTGCTGTAAATTTACGCTTAGAAATAAAACGAATTTTGATACAAAGTTATTAGTTATCCAAGAAATTGAGGGCTATTTGAATATTTATTACAATTTTTTTAATTATTTTTTAAATGTAAGCAGTTTCTTTAAGTTTCTATAAATATTGTTTAATACAGGTTCAAGTCTGTTATTAAATTGAACAGCAAACAATTATGTCTCTCCTTGCAAACTATGCAAACTGTAAAAAGTTTTTACCATGTAAATTTTTTCTTCATTGGAGTAATTATTTATTTTGATGTGTTCAATGTGACTTAATGTTGCGTTAATAATTAATTAAATTGACAGACAAATGCTTTCAAAATTGACGTTTAATTAAAATCAAGGCCATTTAGATTTAAAAAATCGTCAAATTTTAGTTAATATTTTAAACTAAAAGTCGTACCTTTAGTATTATCACTAGTACCATAAGATAAGATACGCAACAATTTTATCTTTCTATTGCAAAGTGGTTCCTTCCTATGACAAAAATCAAAAAATTTATGTTCGTATTTTTGTTTTTTTTCTTCCCTACCGAACAAAACTAAAGCCAAACATTACCATACTTATAATTAAATTTATCTCACAAGTACATTTCATTACTTTTTTTATCGTCGAATGTTAATGCATGGAACTCATTGACCGCCTTATCAATAGCGCTCGAAAAAGATCAGTGTTTGTGAATTATTTTCAAAAAAACGGCTGATTTTGTTTAGTTTCTTTGTAATGCAGGTTGAAGGCCGAGGTGTGTATAGTAATTTAATGTATTTAATAAATAATTATGTTATGTATTTTAGTAGTTATTGGTGTCCTAAGAGATTGCATTTATTTGTCATTTTGTATTGCACCATTATTTTTAAATTAAAGTTTTAGTTGGTGTGCCCTCGCGTGCCCTTGAATATTTAAAAAAAATATGATACCTTAAACCTTAAAGTATTAGTTTTCATTGCCGTCTTGCTCATATTTTTCCACCTTTTCGAGTTATTCTACTTTCTGTTTCGTTAAAGGCTCATCTTATTATTGTGAAAAAAAAATCCAATTTGTCTAAAGAAACTCCAAGTTATTAATTATATAATTTCATTTAGAGATGTATGTTTATTAATTATCAAAAATTTATTTACAGTTACTAACTTTATAATATTGACAATAACATCTACATAGTAAATAATGGTTAAATAATGTTTTCTATTTTTCAGTCAATGTAAGTTTTTTGGTTTCTCGCCGTATCATTAGTTGACTTTTTTATCTAACTATTATTTATTATTTAGATGTTACTGTCAATATTATAAAGTTAGTAATTGTAAATAATTTTTTTATTATTATTTGTAGATACTAACATGACATTTTTTTTGTTTATATATATGCTGCAAAGTAATTTTTAAAAAAATACACTTTAAATATACATTTGACCTAAAACCCTGTTAATTTAAACCATCAGAATTAGGTCCTTCATTTATTTTTATTTTTGACGCACGTTAGCATGGACGCGGGACCACTGTGTATTGGTACCATTTTACCTTTCCTGTAAGTTAAATCGGCGAGCAGAAATCCTTGAAAATGTTTAAACAGAGACCCGAACCGAACCGGAATAGAAACAAAAATCGGAACGTACCGGTGCTTTTTTCATGAACCGTGAACCTGAACTAAACCTTTTAATCAAAAAATCACAAAATCGAACCGAACCGACTGGTGTAAATTTTTTAATTTCGTCATTTTGATTACATTTTACCAAAAATGGAAAAATTTCAGACAGTTTAATTTATAAATTGTCATCATATTTTGCCGCCGAACCGGTTACCGAATTATTATAAAATAAAAACCGGTGGTTCGGAACGTAAACGGAAAAGTTAAAATTTATTGAACTGGTAACCGGAACTGAACCGTTATTCTTTGCGGTTCGGGTCCCTGGTTTAAAACAATGATCTTTTAAAATATTGTTGTTAATATGTATTTGAAAATTTGATATTAATAATAAAAGTCTAAAATCTATTTCACCAGTTCTATTTTTTTAAAAAGGCACCCGTAAAATATATTCTGCTTAGGTCCCTTTCATAAATTAAAATACCACTGCCTAAAGGGCAATAGGACCGATAAAAAGGACAAAGATAAACGAAAAACGCAAAAAAAGAGAAAATATGTTTTAAAACTAGCTTCTGTTTCTGTGCTAAGAGGGCTATGACAATTCATGCGTTGTTTGCATAAACAAGAAACAACACTTGTCAATTTTTTTTCAAATCTGAGACTACACTTTCAATGGATAATTGGCGCCATTTTCGACATCCCTTATGCAAAATAATTCCGTAATAACCCCAGTAATTCATAGTATAAGCGCGGAAACTAATGATCCTCCAGCTCCTGATATTGATGCAGACGACAACAGCAGCCAAAGTAGCGATAATGAAGAATTTCTAAAATTGACAAGTGTTGTTTATGCAAACAACGCCTCAATTTTCTTTGTAGATGGAATTTAACAATAAATTACGCAACTTTGCTTGACTTTGAAGCCTTTAAGATAAGCACGATTCCCCATGTTGAGCCTCAAAATTGGGGCACTCTGTATCTATTGGTAAATCTACATTTTATTTTTACATAGCCATTCAACAAAATGTGATAAAATTCATACTAAATTAAAATCGTATCTGAGAAGACTTTGACTTCAAAATCGCACCAATTTTTCGTTTCATTTATTTTTATCTTCTAGAAAATATCCAGTGGTGAAGCTTCGACAGCCGCGTGTAAACCTCGAGCTACATTCGTAACCCCAGGATAGAACACCAATGAGAACTTTTCTATAAAAAGTTGGTTCGCCAGAATCAAACGTGCAAGCATCATCATCCTCAACACAGGGCAGTTGATTAGCAAATTTAAAATCTTTGCAAGCGTGTTCACAATATTCCTCACTAAGTAGCAACAAATCTACCTTTTTTAGAGTGTTTTCATAATTGTCACTGTTTAAATCTGTTACACCCCAGCCTAAAACGCCAACCGTTTTGTTCGTTTTGTGTTTATAACCCAGAGAAAAGAGTGGTGTGGGTTTTTCGAAATGATCTATAAATGGCTCTTCAACTTCGATCAGACTTATTTGGTTATTCAAACTACTATCATCGAAGTCTTTATGTTTTGTATAATGAGCAACTTGATGGTAGACTCCTTTTTTCCACTGTGTGCCATCACCAGATATTTCAGCTTGGCTTAAAGGCCCATGTTCAAGTACCAAATTCAAATTACAATGAAATGATGTAATCAAACACCCACACATCATCAGCTCTTCTGGAAATCCTTTGGAACGTTTAGTAGCGCTCGCAGCCATTGATGGATACTTATTACATTTAACTTGGTGTCCTCCGATTATTCTTTTTTCGTTTTTGAAATTTATAATTTTTTCGCAGTTTGGTTTTACCGTCAGTTGTATTAAAATGAGTACAGCGAGGATTGCTTTAATAGCTACGGCAAATGCTGTTATCATTGCTAAATTTACCATATTTTTTGATGTTTAAATGTCAGCTTGTCATAGTTGTATAATTTATTGTCATGGATAACTAAATTAACGTTAAGGACAAAATGTTTGTTAAGGTCAAATCCAGTCAATTCATATTGGCCGCATTCCACTCAAGCACCGTGCACATCGGTACATGTACTGCCAGTGTTCCATCAATCTGTGCACATGCACGGCGGTACGACAACTACTCCTAAAGTGTACTTAAAAATTATGCCGGGCACTTGTAGAACTGAACTAACATAACCTCAAATTTTCATGTGATTGACAGTGGTGTGAGAAAAATGGATGACACTTGCACGGTAATGTCCTAAAATCCTAAAAATATAATATAATAATCAATGTTTCAACTGCAAAATAGTTCACTGCAATCATAAACTGAAAATTTTGAGGTTAAGTATAAATACGTAAACGTTACACATGCACTTTGCTACACCGACCGTTCCATTCATTGTGTACCGTACACACTACACATACAATAAGTGTACCGTGCACTTGCACGGTGCTTGAGTGGAATGCGGCCATTATAGGTACGCTCTCGCTCCACTCGCGGTCCATTCCCACTTCGGTCGCGATATAGAAAAATTCGATTCCATGATTCCATGTAATTAAATGTGGCCGTTCACTAGGGGTGGGCGATATCCAAATTTCGATATCGAAATATCGATATATCGACATATCGAAATATCGATATATTTCGATATAAAAGCGGCGCGAAGCTAAAAAAGTCGGTAAAAAAGTGAAATAAGAGACTGGTGACCTAAAAAAAAAAAAGCTTCTCGCCCTCAAAATATCGATATATCGGAATCAAAATTATATCGATATTTATCGATATATCGCCCACCCCTACCGTTCACACTATAGGTGCACTCGCGCTCCACTCCCGCTCCACTCCCGCTCCAAACTCAGCGCATTCTATTTTGTGAGCGTTACGTCAGTGCGAACAGATTGTGGTATTAAGTATTTTTTTTATTATTTGTAATTTTTAATTAAAATGGTTTTCAACAAAGCATATTTATACGACATGGAACAAAAAAATAGAAATAAACTGAAAAGGCGTTAAAAAGTCTGGAAAATGCATTTTTTAATAATATAATATTCATCACTCTTACAAGATAATGGTAATGTAATTTTTCAAATCATATTTATTTGCCATGAAACAGAACGAGCATCGGAATTAAAGAACAAACGTGTCTCTTACTTCAAAAGCTGCAGTTGTAGAATTTTCTTCTTCTTTCGGTAAATGTCTTAAAATTTCTTTGATCACTTAGCTGTTGGCAGTGGTCAATAAATTGTTGGAAATTTTACATTTTTGTGTTAATATGTTAAATGGATTTTTGACCATTCTAGGTGCACGCGATAATCTTTAATTAAAATTTCTTCTTTCGATTTTATTTTCAATTTGTAGTACAGGATATGGCCCTATCATATTACGTATTGTTTCAATAGCAAAGCTGGACCAAGGACAACAAAGGGTGCTGATTGTTTAGTCCCTGTAAGATGTTTATCTTCTAGTATATCAAGTGTTTCAAGAGAACCATTTGTAAAAGTTCCCCAAGATTTGACGAAGCAAATATACCACTAGTATCGATATCGAAACTAATACAATAACGGACGTTCATATTATTATTACAAATATACCACCATCGCTACTCCATCCACAGTGGCGGATTTATGATTTTACCGCCTGTTGGCTAATAAATTTCCGCCGCCCTATAATTTTTTTATATATAAACTTAAAAAATTATAATCAAAAAAGAAATTCTCGTTTTCGTTTGAAAAAGTTTTATATTTTAAATTAAATTATATTGGTTTTTCCTGCTGTGTTTTTGGGCCCCCAAAAACCGAAGAGGTTGTGAATTTTACCACTCTATCCTCGTATAAGTCGGCACCTCATAAGTAAATATTTATATCTGAGTATTTGATAATTTCTTATATCAAATTATTAAATTTTTTAAATAATTGGATGGATTTAACATTAATTTGCTGACCCATAAAATTTGCCGACCTGGGTTATAGCCTATTAAGCCTTACGGTGTAATTTGCATTAATATCTAATTTATCTCTAGACATCCTAAAATATTGCTAGAATTTCGTATCATCAGCTGCCAAATGCGGAAAGAAAGTGTAAAATTCTCCTTCCAACTTTCGACGCTTTAATGCAGGATGTACCCATTTTCTTTTCTTTTTGGTAAGCTTTTCATCTGCGTCAAGCAATAATGCCACTATCAAACGGTCTTTATTGTTTAAATTTGAAGCTATAATTATTGTACACAGCGAATGAGTGAGTACTGACCGCTACCAGAGCGCGGCTGGAGTGCGACTAGAGCGCGGATGGCTTGCGTCTGGCTTGAGTCTAGCTCGCGCCTAGCTTGTGGCTAGAGTGCGGCCAGTGTGAATACGCTGGAGCGGGAATGGAGCGCGAGTGGAGCAAGAGCGTATCTATAATGAAAATTGACCTTTATGTTCTGTGATGTTTGTGTACCTAATGTCCTGTTAAATAATTCTATTCTTGAAGAGTAAATCTAAAATACTTCCAAGGCTCTCTTTTCTTAAGTGAATAAATTTACTCAAGAAGAATAAAAAGAATGACTATTAAAGAAGACGCAAAGAAGTGAATAAGTACCAAAGAAGAAATTAGGAAGCTAAATTCTACTGAAGAAGACGTGAGTATCGAAGAAGACAGAACTAATAAATAATTATTGCTACTGAAAAAATCATTGAATAAAAAGATAAAGGAAGGAGCATTTTAGCAATCTTAAGGCGTCCAGGTTAGCCTCTCAATATGGCGGATGCATGTTTCCGCTTCTCAAGGGCGTATCTAACATTTTTAAATATGTATTGAATAATGTAAATATTTGGTTTGTTTTGACTTGAGTCTGTTATTTACTTATTTATTTTTTGTTTTGTGGTTGAGGGAATTAAAAAAACGACAGCATACATCAATATTTGCATTGTTTATTATGAGAGTTAAAAAATATGCTGTACAAAAATGCACGCCACTGATATGACATACCATTTTGACAGACCACATTTTCAATACATGATTACACTACAAAATATTAATGTCTACTTACCTATGAAACGTAATCTATTAATCTTCAATATTTTTGGACCTAGTAAGACTACAAGATCACAAGCTAACCATTGTAGCACACAAAACTCTAAATTTCTTGACTGTTTGACCTGTCAAAACCGGCCGTCATCAGAGGCCATTTATGTCGTCATTTCCGTCACCGCTTAAACGCTGCAGTATAACAATTTAAGCTCCTTCCTTTATCTTTTTACTCAATGGAAAAAATATGAAGGATAATAAAAAGTACACGAGATGACGTAAGAATAAATTAACAAATAATAAACTGGTGTGGCCACCAAATGGCTTTCGGACTTTCGCCATAAAATATATTGTGTGAATCTTCGAATGTGTTTGTGTATTTGTGGGTGTAAAAAGTTTAAAATGCCGCTCCATGGGCTCTAATTGACCTCATTTTTGTAACTGACGTCTGTCAACAAAACGTCCGTCAAAATGACGTTTCATGCGCGTGTTTATCAAGGATAGTGAACTAATAGGATGGCCCGTTACCTTAAGACTAAAAATGTATTACTGCGCTTTCCGGAAATGACGTCATTAATAACGCAAAAATGTTTAAACCGATGCCTTAGATTTTATATTGAATGACATTCAAATTCTGACGTATGTCAAATACATTATTAATTTAAAAGGTGCGTATTTATAAGCTTTACACGGTTTTGATCGTGTGTAATGATTCGTAATGTTTAAAAACATAGCTTTTTGCTTATAAACTGAAACCGCACATTTCCGGTTTAATTTAATATGCTTGCTAAAACCTACAAAATTTATATTTAGCGCTATTGCTGCATGGATGTAAAGATATTATTTTTATACCTATAAAGATGCAAAAAATTGTTTTTGCTTCGTAGATCTTTTATTTAAGGTCTTTTATTCATTGGCCCCGTAACTGCAACTGCCCCAAAAACATGATATTTTTTTGATGCAACCATGCAACAGCAGTTTTAAAAACTTCTGTTGTCATGTAGTAAATTTTTAAGTAAGATATTCTATTAAACAGTATTAGTAATAATTCCCTGATGAAGTCTATGTATATATTATGTATAATATCTTTGTAATAATCTTAACTCTAAGACTTTTAATCACAAACTATTCTTAAACTTAAAGTTCTGGTCTATCTATAGATGTAATATATTATTTATTATAAATTGCACGATATAATTAATGCAATAAATTTATTTTTTTGACTATTTAAAATTATTAAATTAAAAGAAATTGTTTAGCAAAACTATATTTGGTACTGAAAAATGAAAAAAATTTCAGTTATCATGTTTTATAATTTGACTACTTTTAAGAGTAAGTAAAAAAAAATTTCCCCTGTGTATAGTTAGTATGACATTAATTGAATAGCCCACCAAAAATTTTTTTTTTGCTAAATATGTTCTTGTTAATTCCTTTGCCAATTACTTAAGGTTTTTTGGGAAGTAAGAGGGATAGGGGTCCCGAAATTAAATTGCGCCTTGGGCCGTCAATTTAGTTATTGATTATCTTTACGGTGACTATTATTTCTAGACAAAAATAACAGTACAAAAGGTGGATTACGTTTTTTTTTTGCTTTCACGATTATTTTTTTAAGAAGATCGGAACAAAAAATGTGTTTTAGGAAGATCGGAACAAAAAATGGGGATGAAGTTTGTTTATTTTTTTGCTCTCACGAATTTTGAAGATGGAAATTATATTGAATTATATGTTTGTGGCTCGCGCTATGTAAAAGGTTGGGTTATATTTAGCACAATTTTCATTACATTAAAAATACAGTACATACAGTACAAAAAAATAAAATACAGTACATTTATTTCTGTTTAAATTATACAGTACAGCGCCTTAAAATACAGTACTGTACTGTATAATACAGTACGAATGGTCACCGTAATTATCTTCCAAAAGAGTTGATTAAACATTTTTGAACTTCAATTCAATGTGCATTATTTTTGAGTATCAATTATTGACTCACATTTCAAAGTTTGTTTCAATATTTTAAAATTAAAATTGTTACTTAGTCCGCTTAGTCGTATTAACTCATAATTTTTATTTAATAAAAATATAGTATTTATGTTACCTTAAACGCGACGTGTATTATTGCATTTATTTATCACTAATATTTAAGGCTTTGTTTTGATTTATTTTACTGCATTTTAGTAAAAATGTTTAATGAGGATATATTTTAGTGTAATAAATAAAATTCATATATTTAATAAACTTCTTTATTAATATTGCTTAATTTTGCGTACAATTGTATAAAAAATAAATACATTCAGATGTTACAAATTTATACGAAATTAAAATACGAAAGTATATAAAAAATTAAGCCTAATACACAAGACATTTATCCATAGCGTTCGTCATAATACATAAAGCTGCTCTGCTCTTTAACGATACTTAAGCGTCGTTGTAAGTTTGAGCAGTAGATGAGTTGACTTCGTCGAAGTTTCTGTGGTAGATCACGATATCCTGGAAGTAGGAGTTGGGCACGTAGAAGTAGTATTCATTGACTGGTCTGTCGAATGGATAGCCCAGTGGGTAAGAATCGACGTATTGACCACCGGTACCTACATGTGGGTAATAGTAGTATTGGTATGTTGAAGTCTTTGTTGTTGGTGGAGTTGGACCCTGGTATGCGTTAACGATGACGTACAATTGGTAGGTCGAACCAGCGCGGCTACCCTTGGGGAGAAGGTACCTATAAGGCAAATTTTAAAATTAATTTGCAGAAGAACTGCAATCAAAATTCAGTGAAGTAACTTTGTAAAATGGGTTGAGACTGTTGAGAGCAAGTTTCGGCCCCAGTAGCGGTCAAAAGGCGGTAAAAATATTTTTGTTTGTCCAAACTGAAGGACCAAACATTTCGCATCTGCGTTTGAAATAAAATATCGTACCTGTTGGGGAATCCGTAGTAAGCTTCGCTAGCATCTAAGTGCAATGGTTGTCCTCCGTTGACGGCAGCTTGAACTTGGTTGTACAATTGGCTGTAGCTAGTACGGTCGGGGGCGTAATAGTAAGCTTGGCGAGAGTTGCGTTCGATGACATTGTTTCCAGCAACAAGATCGTATGTGAAGTGATCGACTTCGACGAAGTTGACGCGGTTTTCGTTGATGTTGTAGGTACGTCCGTATTCATCGTATTTAGGTCCAAGATATACGTGTACAGTGGCGTGCGTTGCCTGTTCGCTCGATACGTTGATTCTGTAGTTGAATGGTTTGTGGTTGAGACGTTGTTGGCGAGTGCGAACTTGGAAGGAACCAGATTGATATTCCTGTGGAGTTACGTACACAGCCTGGCTGATGTCTACGTCAAAGTAGTCGAAGTATGTGACAAGACGGTCAATATCAACGCCGGTAACTTGAACGCCTGGGTAGTAGAGTTCGTTGTATGCGTATGGGGACAAGTGGGACTTGTATTGCTGGAAGTAATAGACGACTCTCTTGTAGAACTGCCAGAAGACGGGGTCGCGGAGGGAAGTTTCGAAGTGTTGGAGAGCTGATGGAGCTACTTGGTTTTGGTTAAGAGGTTGGTAAGAGTAACCAAGGAGATGACGGGCGTAGGATTGGTATGGTCCGTAATATTGTTGGTTGGGAGAGTCGGCGTTCGATTCGATGAGGTTTCCAAGAATTTCAAAACCATGGGGGCCGTACAGGTTGACTGTCTGTCCTCCATACTATCGCGGAAAAAAAATTATTAAATCTCGAAAATATATAATTTTACTGGTACTTACGGTGTATACGTATCCTTGGTCGATAGCGTCGCGGATTCTACGTTCGTAATCTTGTACGTATTGGTAGCTGTATCCATATTGGTTTGAGTATGAGTAGCTTTGGCCGTAGTTGTAGATGTTTTGCAATAAACTGGCGTAGTTGGGTCTTACGGTGAATGGTAAACCATTGGGATAAGTGAGAGATGGGTAGTATCCGGTTTCAATGGGGTATTGGTAGTCGTAGTTGGGGATTTGACCATAACCATTAGCGAGACGTTCCAAGTAGTAACGAGCTAAGAGTTGCTGATAGACGTAGTAGTATTGTTCACCGCGACGATCGTATTTGAAGCTGTATTGTTCACCTCCAAGCCAGAATGGATAGTACAAGTTGTAGTAGTAATAGTAGGCGTTGATACCGACATCCTCAGTGAAGTAAGAAAGAGATTGTTCTGGGTTGAGGTTCAAATACCAACCGGAGTAGTTGTATGGGATTGTGTAGCCTGTTAAAAAAATTAATCGAATCAACCACGGTCTACTTTACCGCAAACATTTTTTTACCGTTGTATCCTCCTTGTTGGGGTTGTGCTCCTTGATAGTGCTGCTGCTTATACTGTTGGGCTTGTTGAATTGTTCCGGAGTTAACGAAATAGTACGGATAAACTTCGTAAATTGGAGGAATAACGATGCCATAGGTGTCGTTACGGTGTACAATAGCAACGGACAAAGAATACAAGTAGAGTCCTTCGTTGATGTATTGGCGAGCCCATACAGCGGTTTTGTAGAAGGTGGCGTAGTCTTTGGCGTAGTAGAAAACGTTGAAGAGAGCGATAGCTTGTGCCAAATGTTCTTCGTAGAAGACAGAGAAGATTTCACCTTTTGGCAAGTATCCTTGTTGGTAGTATTGCAAGAATTGCTTTACTGCCGTGGCGTTCTGTAATTTTAAAATCGTTAAAATGGGTATCAACACTCAGTACTCAGGTTAACTTAGTATACAATTTTTTGTCTTCGAAATAAAAGTGGGATGGTAGATGAACTTACGGTGTAACCTTCCAAGTAGTTTTCAATGGAGTAGGTCTTAGCTGTTTCTACGAAGTCCTGATAGTAGCTAGGTTGGTTGATGTAGTAGTATAGGCGTAAAATATCCTGTTGTCTTTGTAACGTGGTGGGATCTGTTTGAAATAAAATAATTTACATCAGTTTTGCAAGAAACGATAGGATGTTAAATTAAAAATTCAGCGTGAACAATTTTTGCTTCAATTTATTATAAAAAAAAGCTGTTGGAAAATATCGTATAACTTTTAAATATTATTTATTATTTTTTAAAGTAAGCAAACGTATTTCTTAACAGTAAACATTTGCGAAGCAATATTATTTTAAATAAATATTTACACTGTTTTTTTAAAGCAACAAATTACTGCAAATCCATAAATTTGTTATGTTAAACGTGTGTAAAATTAATGATATATTTAAAAACAATTAAGTATTAAAAACTATTTTAATTAAAAGTTTTTACACTTAATATTGAACTGGGGTTTCAAATTTTGTCATATTTATTATAAGTATGCAAAATGATTTTGTTTTAGTAATGAAGGACTGCAAATCAACAACTTTGTTAAAAAAATGCAGTTTTTATGTAAAATTAATAACTTTTTACATATGGAGCCCAATTTTTAAAAAAATCATATAATTTAAATTTTTACCCCAAGTACTGTGGTAAATGGTGTATATTTTTTTAAAGCAAATAATTGCTGACCAATACAATTTTTAAATAAAAAAACAATTATTAATTTTCTCATACAATTACTTTCAAATTCATTAATATAAAATTTGAAGAATATAAAAATGTTAGTGTTTTAAGTTTAAATATTGATGGTAAGCTACTAAAAAAATGTAATAAGAAAATTTAAATATTTTAATGTTATGGTCTACATTTAGTAAATACTTTCACAATTAAATATTTAAATATAATGTAATTTTTAACTCACCGAGGGTATATTGTTGGTGTCCATAATATGACTGGTATGGGTTGGTCGTTGGTACAGATGCTACGATGGCACAGAGGCCGAGAAGAACTACTAAGGCAAACCTCATCGTGTTTGTGTACTAGACAAGACACCTCGAAAGTGTGCCTTCCTCCTTGCTTGGCTCGGTTTTTATACCAATCGATCAGTACCCCTTTGCAATGCATCGATGACCTATTGGCGATTAATCGTGACCTAATATCCCCCTGTTGTTTAGTCTTCCTAGTACCTTATCTGTTATCAGGTATTGTATTTTTTACAAAGAATCTTATTGACTGTTGTAAACTTGTATATCCGTCGAAATATGGAATTCGAATTTTTTCGCTATCACAATACTTTCTTCATACTACGTATGGCTAAAGTAATAGTTAACTAAAGTAATAGTTAACTAAAGTAAAAATGAAGAAAAATAGATGATATGAGAAAAATAAATCCAGTAAAGAAGATATGGAGAAAAATAAATGAATACAGAAGATGACAGAATAAATGAACAAATTAATGGACTAAAGTACACATTAGGTAAAAAATAATAGCATAGTAGATGGTAGGAGAAAAATAAATAAATCAAATGAAGTTGATATGAAGAAAAATGCTTAAGTACGGAAGACTATACGTAAGAGAACAAAAAAATAAAATAGCTAAAGAATTTGCAAAGACAAATAAGTACCGAAGATGAATACATAAATCTGCTAAAGACCACGCGAAACAAACTAAATAAGGAATTCGATGTAAAGAAAAGTAAAGCAAAAAATAAGTTGGAAGATGACATGAGTATAAATAAATAAATCATGTAAAGTAAAAACGAACAAAAAAGTACAGCAGATTGTATGAGAACAAATAAATAAATAAATCAACTAAAGAACACATAAAGAAAAATAAATAATTGCGGATGATGACCTAAAAACAAATAAATAAATAAATCTACTAGTGAAGATATGTAGAAAAATGAATACGTATGGATGATTACATGAAGGTAAATAAATAATTGTGAAGTACAAAAGACCTCACAAAGGCAAAAAACGGAAGACATAAAGAAAAAATAAATCCTCTAATGAAGACACACAAGGTGATTTTAAAATTAGTTTTTTTAAGCCTAGCTGAAAGTTTACTTGTTTGTTTATATTACAAGTTTAATTACGTCTTTAAATTTGCTTCTAGTGATATTAACAGTGGCGGATTGCCCGCGATGCGGGGCCCCAAATTGTAATGGGTTAGTTAATCAATCAATTAATTAATTTTCGTGTTTCCTATTCTTTTTATTTTCGATCAAATACTGTCGAAGAATCTTTGGAATATGAATTGTTCACAATGTAATTTGCGATCAACTTATAAAGAGTGTCCCAACAAATTTGGCACCATTTTTGCTGTTGTGCTTTGACAGTCAAATCCTTATGATAGTTCGATGGTATTCAGTCCGCCATTATTGAGAATTGATCGCTATTTGGCACAACAGCGCATTCTTATTCTTAAACATTATTTCAAAAATGGTGAAAGTTTGACTGCAACGATTCGCAAATTGCGTCCAATTTTTGGTAATTAAAATATTCCAAGTTCATCAACTGTGAAGAGAATAATCAGAAAATTCGAGGAGTCTAGGTCGATTACTGATGTCAGACCATCGACACGTGTTCGTCTCAGGTCGTTCAACAGAAAGCATCACGGTTGTTCGCCAGAATGTGGCCGAGACTCCGGGAACATCCATTTGGCATCGTGCTCAAGAATTAAACATTTCAAAAAGCACTATGCAGCGTATTCTCAAGAACGATTTGCGTCTACATGCCTACAAAATCCAACTGACTCAACAACTCAAGCCTACAGATCATACACAGCGAAGAGAGTTCGTCAATTTGGTCATTGAATAACAACAAGTGAACGGTGAGTTTTCCAACAAGATAATCTTTAGCGATGAGGCCCATTTTCATATTGATGGCTTTGTAAACAAGCAAAATTGCCGCATTTGGAGTGACGAAAACCCACATGTATTCCATGAGAAGGGATTTCATCCCAAACGTGTCACTATTTGGTGTGGATTTTGGGCTGGAGGCATCACTGGACCATTTTTCATCGAAGACGCTGCCGGGAATGCACAAACAGTCAATGGCGAACGGTATCGGGGGATGATAACGCAATTTTTTGTGCCTCAAATGGATGGTATGGATCTCGAAGACATGTGGTTTCAACAGGACGGTGCCACTTGCCGCACATCAGAGCTGGGCAATGCTTGAATGCTTACAACTTGCAATAATTTTTTAAGCACTTTTAATGCTTCGAGCACAGTGCTTGGAGCACTTTCCAAAACAGATGCTCGATGCTTAGAGCACCAAGCACTTTCATGAACACTTGGTACTTATTAAGCACTTTAGAAAGACAGTGCTTAATAATAAGGTGACCAACCATCCTCCTTTAGGAAGGACAGTCCTTCTTTTGTAAATTTTGTCCTCCCTCGAAAAGTGTCCTCCTACATGTCCTCCTTTTCGATAGATTGACAAAAAATATTCATTCAGTGAAAAAATACTCATTTAAATAATAATTAATAGGCATATAAGCATATTTATTATTTACATGTTACAAATGTCTTTATTATGCGCATTTTTCATATTATAAGTGTATTATTGTTGCAGTGAATAAAATGTTTCTTTTATTTCCGATATATTTTTCTTCAATTTATTTGTGTCCTCCTTTTCATTGTCAAAAAGTTGGACACCTTATTAATAAGCATTTTTTAAATTTATATATGCTTACTGCATAGTATTTAATCCTTAACATGTATGCTACAAGACTGTCTAAATTTTAAATTTCTCTTAAGCATTTCCAAAATGCTCAATGCTGGCTGCTTAATTTGTTTAAGCACTTTGGTCAGTGCTTGATGCTTTTAAGCATTTTTAAAAACCAAAGTACTTACTGCTTAATTAGATCAAGCACTTACACAAGTGCTTGAATGCTCGGTGCTTCAAGCACTTAGGGTCGGTGCTTTGCCCAGCTCTGCCGCACATCACGTGAAACAATGACATTATTGCACGAGACATTCCCTGGTCGTGTAATCTCCCGTTTGGGCGTCCAGAATTAGCAGCCTAGATCGTGCAATTTAACGCCTTTGGACTTTTTTCTCTAGGGTTTTTTGAAGTCAAAAGTGTATGTCAATAAGCCAATGACCACCCAAGCCTTTAAGGAGGAGATTAGACGCTAAATCACTTAAATCCAGCCACAGTTATGCCAAACGAAGAACGAAAATGTGCCAGCAAAGCCGAGGAGGGCATTTATCAGATGTGTTGTTCTATGCATAATTATCACATGTCTACTTTGTACGTCATGATTAAATCAATAATTCGGTATTTTCTCAAAAAAAAAAAACTGTGTTTTGTTTACAATTTAAATTTTCCGCTCTTGTTGGGACATCCTTTATCACTTTATCTGAAGTGAATGTAAAAGCGCAATTATTTACAATGAAGTTTTAAAATATTTTTTTTCAATTTATCAATAAGCGACGATTAATTTAATGAATGTGTAAAAATTTGTGAGTAAAATATAAAAAGAAATCGAAATAAAATATTTCAAAGATGAACTTCACTTCATTATCTATATTCGAGAAGAAAAGTATTCTGTTGAGATAATTAAACGACTTCAATCTACATTTTATAACGTGGAGACAAACTTAAAGATTTTTTGACGTTACCGATTTGCAATGAGTGGCGAAAGATCATTTTCGGTATTGATAAATAGAAAATGAAGACATTGTTAGTAAATTCGCAATATTAAAAGTGAGGAAGGTTCTTATTTAGTGCATTATTATTTTTATATTCTAATTAAAGTGTTTTAGTTGGTATATGACTTTTATATTTTGTTATCTGTTTTATAATTTAATATACAGTGCAGTCTCTGTAACGTGAAGTAATTACGAAGTAGTTCACGTTATTGAATCAGTTTTTCTTAGAACTGATTTAACGCTGTGGATTAATAAACACTGGCCATCACCAGGAGCAGCGCATAAAAAAACAACTCAATATTAAATTATATAACTTTTATACATGCTAGAAAAGTTATTCTCTCTTTAGTTGTTTTCTCAGAGGCGCAGATTTTTCTTCACTTGAGACGTGTAAGTTTTCCCTGGTAATAGTTTCCCGTACAAATCTATTTCTTCAGCATTATCCAACTGATCATGGGTTAAATTTGACTCCTTAATTTTATTTGCAAGTTTTTGTAGAAAAGGAGCAACTAGCTCTGGTTGTGAAGAAAATTTTTCTCCAGTAATAATCAGGAAACGTTTACCATACAGATTCTTAAACTATTTTAACCATCCTGAGCTAGCGGAAAATGTATGTCAATTTTCTCGAATCTTCTCGCAAAAATATTTTGCTTCCTCTTTCAAGATCACACCACTTTACTATGTTGCAAAAACTATTTTTAGAATGTCTTTTCCGTTTTGGTAAATTCTGAACTTCTCAGAGATTTTCATTTTTCTGGTCCAGAAAATGCCATAGCAACTGTTAAGGTAACTTTCGCTTTCTCCTTTTTAAGACCACATAAGGTAGATTTGGCTACCCCGTTTTTTTTTTTGAAAAAGTAGTCTCCACATCCCTTCTTCGTCTCTGATCAAAGTTGTGCTTTTTTCCAACGTAAGGTAATTTGGCTTCTTAGGCGCCATAATCACTAATAATACATGCGACGCGGTCAGTCAAAGTTTGGATTGATATTAAACAAGTCTTAACAAATCTAGACAAGGTTTTTTTTGCAATTTACTATACTGCTTTCTCTATTATTGTTTACGTTCTGGTGTACTTCTGAAGTTCATGTTTTGGAATATTCACAACACCAAACCGATCGTTCATGTTTGTATGGTCACCGTAATTATCTTTCAAAAAGTGGATTAAACATTTTTGAACTTCAATACAATGTGCATTATTTTTGAGTATCAATTATTGACTCACATTTCAAAGTTTGTTTCAATATTTTAAAATTAAAATTGTTACTTAGTCCGCTTAGTCGTATTAACTCATAATTTTTATTTAATAAAAATATAGTATTTATGTTACCTTAAACGCGACATGTATTATTGCATTTATTTATCACTAATATTTAAGGCTTTGTTTTGATTTATTTTACTGCATTTTAGTAAAATTGTTTATTGAGGATATATTTTACTGTAATAAATAAAATTCATATATTTAATAAACTTCTTTATTAATATTGCTTAATTTTGCGTACAATTGTATAAAAAATAAATACATTCAGATGTTACAAATTTATACGAAATCAAAATACGAAAGTATATAAAAAATTAAGCCTAATACACAAGACATTTATCCATAGCGTTCGTCATAATACGTAAAGCTGCTCTGCTCTTTAACGATACTTAAGCGTCGTTGTAAGTTTGAGCAGTAGATGAGTTGACTTCATCGAAGTTTCTGTGGTAGATCACGATATCCTGGAAGTAGGAGTTGGGCACGTAGAAGTAGTATTCATTGACTGGTCTGTCGAATGGATAGCCCAATGGGTAGGAATCGACGTATTGACCACCGGTACCTACATGTGGGTAATAGTAGTATTGGTATGTTGAAGTCTTTGTTGTTGGTGGAGTTGGACCCTGGTATGCGTTAACGATGACGTACAATTGGTAGGTTGAACCAGCGCGGCTACCCTTGGGGAGAAGGTACCTATAAGGCAAATTTTAAAATTAATTTTCAGAGGAACTGCAATCAAAAGTCAGTGAAGTAACTTTGTAAAACGGGTTGGGACCGTTGAGAGCAAGTTTCGGCCCCAGTAGCGATCAAAAATATTTTTGTTTGTCCAAACTAAGGCACCAAACATTACGCTTCTGCGTTTGAAATAAAATATCGTACCTGTTGGGGAATCCGTAGTATGCTTCGCTAGCATCTAAGTGCAATGGTTGTCCTCCGTTGACGGCAGCTTGAACTTGGTTGTACAATTGGCTGTAGCTAGTACGGTCAGTGGCGTAATAGTAAGCTTGGCGAGAGTTGCGTTCGATGACATTGTTTCCAGCAACAAGATCGTATGTGAAGTGGTCGACTTCGACGAAGTTGACGCGGTTTTCGTTGATGTTGTAGGTACGTCCGTATTCATCGTATTTAGGTCCAAGATATACGTGTACAGTGGCGTGAGTTGCTTGTTCGCTCGATACGTTGATTCTGTAGTTGAATGGTTTGTGGTTGAGACGTTGTTGGCGAGTGCGAACTTGGAAGGTACCAGATTGATATTCCTGTGGAGTTACGTACACAGCCTGGCTGATGTCTACGTCAAAGTAGTCGAAGTATGTGACAAGACGGTCAATATCAACGCCGGTAACTTGAACGCCTGGGTAGTAGAGTTCGTTGTATGCGTATGGGGACAAGTGGGACTTGTATTGCTGGAAGTAATAGACGACTCTCTTGTAGAACTGCCAGAAGACGGGGTCGCGGAGGGAAGTTTCGAAGTGTTGGAGAGCTGATGGAGCTACTTGGTTCTGGTTAAGAGGTTGGTAAGAGTAACCAAGGAGATGACGGGCGTAGGATTGGTATGGTCCGTAATATTGTTGGTTGGGAGAGTCGGCGTTCGATTCGATGATGTTTCCAAGAATTTCAAAACCATGGGGGCCGTACAGGTTGACTGTCTTTCCTCCATACTATCGAAGACAAACCAAAAGTTATTAAATAGCGAAAATATATGATTTTACTGGTACTTACGGTGTATACGTATCCTTGGTCGATAGCGTCGCGGATTCTACGTTCGTAATCTTGTACGTATTGGTAGCTGTATCCATATTGGTTCGAGTATGAGTAGCTTTGGCCGTAGTTGTAGATGTTCTGCAATAAACTGGCGTAGTTGGGTCTTACGGTGAATGGTAAACCATTGGGATAAGTGAGAGATGGGTAGTATCCGGTTTCAATGGGGTATTGGTAGTCGTAGTTGGGGATTTGACCATAACCATTAGCGAGACGTTCCAAGTAGTAACGAGCTAAGAGTTGCTGATAGACGTAGTAGTATTGTTCACCGCGACGATCGTATTTGAAGCTGTATTGTTCACCTCCAAGCCAGAATGGATAGTACAAGTTGTAGTAGTAATAGTAGGCGTTGATACCGACATCCTCAGTGAAGTAAGAAAGAGATTGTTCTGGGTTGAGGTTCAAATACCAACCGGAGTAGTTGTATGGGATTGTGTAGCCTGTTAAAAAAATTAATCGAATCAACCACAGTCTACTTTACCGCAAACAAATTTTTACCGTTGTATCCTCCTTGTTGGGGTTGTGCTCCTTGATAGTGCTGCTGCTTATACTGTTGGGCTTGTTGAATTGTTTCGGAGTTAACGAAATAGTACGGATAAACTTCGTAAATTGGAGGAATAACGATGCCATAGGTGTCGTTACGGTGTACAATAGCAACGGACAAAGAATACAAGTAGAGTCCTTCGTTGATGTATTGGCGAGCCCATACAGCGGTTTTGTAGAAGGTGGCGTAGTCTTTGGCGTAGTAGAAAACGTTGAAGAGGGCGATGGCTTGTTCCAAATGTTCTTCGTAGAAGACAGAGAAGATTTCACCTTTTGGCAAGTATCCTTGTTGGTAGTATTGCAAGAATTGCTTTACTGCCGTGGCGTTCTGTAATTATAAAATCGTTAAAATGGGTATCAAAACCTAAATTTTGCATATTTCATCTCAGTACTCAGGTTAACTTAGTATACAATTTTTTGTCTTCGAAATAAAAGTGGGATGGTAGATGAACTTACGGTGTAACCTTCCAAGTAGTTTTCAATGGAGTAGGTCTTAGCTGTTTCTACGAAGTCCTGATAGTAGCTAGGTTGGTTGATGTAGTAGTATAGGCGTAAAATATCCTGTTGTCTTTGTAACGTGGTGGGATCTGTTTGAAATAAAATAATTTACATCAGTTCTGCAAGAAACGATAGGATGTTAAATTAAAAATTCAGCGTGAACAATTTTTGCTTCAATTTATTATAAAAAAAAGCTGTTGGAAAATATCGTATAACTTTTAAATATTATTTATTATTTTTTAAAGTAAGCAAACGTATTTCTTAACAGTAAACATTTGCGAAGCAATATTATTTTAAATAAATATTTACACTGTTTTTTAAAGCAACAAATTACTGCAAATCCATAAATTAGTTAGTGTGTAAAATTATTAGTATAGTATTTAAAAACAAATATTAAAAACTATTTTAATTAAAAATTTTTACACTTAATATTGAACTGGGGTTTCAAATTTTGTCATATTTATTATAAGTATGCAAAATGATTTTGTTTTAGTAATAAAGGACTGCAAATCAACAAATTAGTTAAACAAATGCAGTTTGCATGCAAAATTAATAACCCTGTACATAATGAAACAATTTTTTGAAAAATTCATATAATTTAAATTTTTACCCCAAGTACTGTGGTAAATTTATATTTTTTTTTTTAAGCAAAGAATTGCTAACCAATACAATTTTTAAATAAAAAACAATTATTAACTTTCTCATACAATTACTTTCAAATTCATTAAAATAAAATAAGAAGAATATAAAAATGTTAGTGTTTTAAGTTTAAATATTGATGGTACGCTACTAAAAAAATGTAATAAGAAAATTGAAATATTATAATGTTGTGGTCTACATTTAGTAAATCCTTTCACAATTAAATATTTAAATATAATGTACTTTTTAACTCACCAAGGGTATATTGTTGGTGTCCATAATACGACTGGTATGGGCTGGTCGTTGGTACAGATGCTACGATGGCACAGAGGCCGAGAAGAACTACTAAGGCAAACCTCATCGTGTTTGTGTACTAGACAAGACACCTCGAAAGTGTGCCTTCCTCCTTTCTTGGCTCGGTTTTTATACCAATCGATCAGTACCCCTTTACAGTGCATCGATGACCTATTGGTGATTAATCGTGACCCAATACCCCCCTGTTGTTTAGTCTTCCTTGTACCTTATCTGTTATCAGGTATTGTATTTTTTACAAAGAATCTTATTGACTGTTGTAGTATGTGATATGTTTATAACTGTATGCAAGAGTGCATTGTATTTTGCTTCCAATAAACAATTTAATTATAAATGAGTTACATTAGCCTGTTTCTGCATTGCTAATAATCATAATTTATATTTATTTCGATACATTATTTTAACTTAAGCAAAAAAATCATTAGCAAATAATTACTTTAGTAAAACTAGGCCCTATTATAGGCGGTCAGTTTGATCTCATGGAATTTTAAAAAATTACAAAAAGTACTATTATTGATCTGGTCCTTATCTCACCTCCTAGAGACCTTGGGTAAACTTTTGGTAACACAAGGCTATGTTAGAAAACTTGACCCGAGCCCCTAAATTTAATACTATAAACAAATATAAAAATAAAAGTGCTATGAATAATCTAGGCCTCATTTCGTTCCAAAACTGTTATGTAAAACCAAGCCATATTAAAAATGCATCACCAGGGTAATTTGATGTTGGTCTCCACTTTTAAAATAAAAAAAATAATTAAATAAAATTTTCCTGTTAGTCTTTTAATTTTTTTTTAAGGAATTACTTTATAAACATTTTTGGATTGTTGCTTTGACCATCTTAATAAAACTCACACCAAAAGTAGTTATCTCCATTTAATTGATCATTTAAGTTACAACCAGGACTGGAATTTAAAAAACAAATTGGAAAGTTCTTAGGGATAATAAATGGTAAAAAAATCTAATTCCCTCGAATTTGGCAACAGTTGATATGTATTTTAATCATAACTTAATGTGAGATATTATTACAATCGTTTTGATTAACATTTTGATGAGTAATCATTTACATTTTCCTAATATATGATTTTGTAGTACATAAGTTGTAAGATTTGTAAAATTTAAGCTTACTAACATAGAAGTCCACTGATTATTTTTGTTTGAAATTGTTATCTCATGTGTTTAATAAACATCAATTAATTATCAGTTTCTTGTTTACTAAATTTTACACATATACGAGTACAATTAGGCTACTGCCAATATCAAAAATAATTATTGAAATAATGTTATGACTAAAATTCGTTAACAAGGAATTAATAAAAAAATTAAATTAATATTTATGTAATCAATTTGTTTATTTAAAAATTATATTTTGAATGGGGCATTTTATATTGCATGACAGTAACGTTCATTATACAAATTTAATATTTATATATGTGCTAATTCAAATTTAAGGGTATCTATTGGGATCTAACTTACTGTTGGAGATAGACCATAGGTTTAAATAAGGCAAAGGTGCTATATTTTATTTTATTTATATTATTTATTTAATCTTAAGTATTTTTACTATTAGGTATAGGACTGTTGAGTTGTGCTTACTTTTTTTCATGTTTTTCTGTCCTTTGCTAGCTTTTTTATCTCTTGTAATTTGATGTTTCTATCCATTGCTGCTTTTTTAACTTTGTCTTGCTAGGTTTTTCTCGGTTTACCTCTTTTGTTTTTTCCCTGTGACCTTGCTTCATAGTCTTCTCTGGTTAACCTTTCTTCTTTCATTCTATAAGTATGACCCAACAATCCCAGCTGTCTTGTATTTTTGTTTCAACTGATTTCATCTTTAATTGTTCTCTATACAGGGTGCACCACGACCCTGAGATTCTTCGATAGCTCCTTTATTAATGAAAATATCAAAAAATGTTTAATACAAATATTGTGCGAACCTATTTTCTACATAACCTAAATTTTTTTTCAAATATACAGGGTGTTTCGTTTGACCAGCACATATAAAAATTTAATTTTTTTAAATAGAACACCCTGTATATTTTTACATTTTTGGATTCCTCTTAAAATTTACTTTAAAAAATGTATAAGGTTATATGGGTCTTAAGTCAACCGTTTTCGTAAAATTTACATTTTTATGAAATTTTTGAGCAATACAGCACTTTCAATTTTTTTTAACATTTAAGTTGTTTAAAATAGCGGTAAAATTTCGTTTAAAATTTAGATTGACAATAGATTAATTAACACTTTGCGCTAGCTACATTTTAAAAATATTATACAGGGTGTTTTTTACGCTTGGTCAAACTTGTGAAACTTTAAACATCGATAAGTCATTTTTCTTAAATGCAACACCCTGTATATTTTTACATTTTCTTGTAGAGAATTTAATTGTCTTTCGAAATTATTAAGCATGTCATATACCTAAAATTAATATTTTTCGAGCTATCTCGATTTTTATTAGTATTACTAAGGCAATTAAAATATTTTAAAGTGGGCCATGGACGTAAGTCGTAAATTTTCAAAAAAATTTTAACCAAAAAAATAAAAAGAGCTGCAACTTTAATTTTAGGCTAATAATGTACCCCATTTTACCGAAATTTATCGTATAAATTGTTCAAGATTATGTCCTTGTTCTACGCGCAGCCGTAGACCTTGTCTGAAAGACTCTAGCTCCCTTTATAACATTTCGGGGGTTATACCATTAAAAGCAACACGAATCCTGTTCTGCACATCTTCAGCAGTTGTTGGGGGGTCTTGATACACCTGTTTTATGGGTCCCCACAAAAATAAATCTATAGGGGTAAGATCAGGTGACCTAGGTGGCTAGGAGATTGGTCTACCTCGTCCTATCCATCTATTAGGATATTCTGTGTTCGGCAACTGCATTACTTGCTGTGTTGCTTTTAATGGTATAACCCCCGAAATGTTATCAAGAGTGCTAGAGTCTTTGAGACAACATCTACGGCTGTGCGTAGAACATGAACAAGGATTAAACAACTTATACGATAAATTTCGGGAAAAAGGGGTACATTATTGGACTAAAATTAAAGTTGCAGCTCTTTTTATTCTTTTGTTTAAAAATTCTTTGAAAAATTACGACTTACGTCCATGGCCCACTTTAAAATATTTTAATTGCCTTAGTAATAATACTAATAAAAATCGAGATAGCTCGAAAAATATTAACTTTAGGTATATGACATGCTTAATAATTTCGAAAGACAATTAAATTCTCTACAAGAAAATGTAAAAATATACAGGGTATTGCATTTAAGAAAAATGACTTATCGATGTTTAAAGTTTCACAAGTTTGACCAAGCGTAAAAAACACCCTGTTTAATATTTTTAAAATGTAGCTAGCGCAAAGTGTTAATTAATCTATTGTCAATCTAAATTTTAAACGAAATTTTACCGCTATTTTAAACAACTTTAATGTTAAAAAAAAATTGAAAGTGCTGTATTGCTCAAAAATTTCATAAAAATGTAAATTTTACGAAAACGGTTGACTTAAGACCCATATAACGTTATACATTTTTTAAAGTAAATTTTAAGAAGAATCCAAAAATGTTAAAATATACAGGGTGTTCTATTTAAAAAAATTAAATTTTTATATGTGCTGGTCAAACGAAACACCCTGTATATTTGAAAATAATTTTAGGTTATGTAGAAAATAGGTTCGCACAATATTTGTATTAAACATTTTTTGATATTTTCATTAATAAAGGAGCTATCGAAGAATCTCAGGGTCGTGGTGCACCCTGTATGTTTCATTTTTGATTTGATCTATTTTGGTTTTTCCTTAGCTTTTTAGAGATCTCATTTCTTGCTCATTCACAAGGCTACTATTTTTGTTTGTGAATGTCCGTGTTTCACTTCCGTATAACAGTGCTGGAGTTACTTCCTTTTCACCACTTCCACTAATGTTCGTTTTGGGACTTCTTTATTTCCTACATTTCCTGTTTTTTTTTCCACTTATTTCCTTGACCTTCCCTCCATTTTGCTCCATGATCACTCCTAAATATTTAAAGCTTTCTACCTGTTTCAACCTAAGCCCATTTAAAGTGATGTTATGCCCTTTGTTCTCTGTTGTAACGATCATAGTTTTTGTTTTTTCTGCATTTATTTTCATGCTGATTTTTTTAGTCCTGGTTTAGAGTTTCTAGATTGTGTTGCAGATTCTTTTCTGTTTCCACAACAATGACCATGTCGTCTGCGAACATTAGCTCAGTTAGGTTTAATTTTTCCATTATCCAGTTACCTATGTGAAACGGTTGCATTTTTTGTTTTACTTCTTTAGTTACACCATATATAATGACTGCGAATAGTAATGGACTGAGCACACATTCCTTGTTTTAAGTCCTCTTTTGTTTCAAACTCTGCTGATTATTCATTCTGGGTTCTTACAATATTTACCCTTTTTTTCATACATCGCTTTTATTATGTCGATTGTTTCTATTTTTATTCCCTTCTTGCTCAGGCCCCTCTATAGATATGACATATGATATATCGTTAGAAAGATTAAAAAAAAGCACATCGAATTACTCTAAAGCCAACTTGACGGCCCATTAGAAAAAGGAAGTTAAGGGTAAGTAATATCTGAAAAATGAAAAGTGATAAAAAAATCTAAGATTATAGTTATAGTCTACATAAAAAAGTACCTTCAAAAGGTACAAATAAAATTGATTTATATTATAAGCAAAAAAGTTATGAGAGAAAAAAGAAATTTGACGTTTTCATATTTTTTGCTATAACATCTGAAGTACGAGGAATTTTGTACTTTTAAAAATTGATTGTGGCTCCTCTCATACTAAGGAATAATTCATCTAATTTAAACAAACCTGTATTTCTTATAATAAGCGAGATCCCCATGCTGGAAATGTAATTTGGGACACCCTGTATAGCATTTAGTTCTATTTTTATAGATAAAGAATTTATAATAAATTTTCTTCTGTATAGTTAGTGTAGCGAAGAAAATCTTTAGCTCTTGAATTTGTTCAACGCCTACTTCGACACGTCTATTTACTAAGGGCGTCGATGAAAACAATATTTTCTAATAAGGGATTGATGCGAGAAAAAGGTTGGGAATCCCTGAGATTAACCCAATCGATATTATGAGCCTTCGAAAAAATATGTTGGTGAAAAATTTGCCCAATTGTAATTTTTATAACTAAGTTTTCTAAAATACCTTTTACTTTTGATAAAAGAAGTAGTTTGTTAAAAAGTTGTTAAATTTGTAACAGGATCGTTAAAACTGTAGGAAACAATTCTTAACAAATTTAACTCGTACGAAGACCACCGAATACAGCATACTGCTTAAAATTACATCAAAACGTGTCAATAATGTACAATAATGTTATTTACATGTGTTCAAAAACTAATCAATTTTCTGTTATACACATTTTATCTTATTTTTTATAGCATGCTGAATGCTTCGCTAAGTAATTTGTATTTTTGATCTATGTCTCTACAAATTGCAAGAAATATGTTGTATTTTTAAATAAGCTTCTTTTCTTTGCAAACTCAAAAATACTATTAATTTACATTTAAATTTAAAGAAAAAGGCATTTTATAACTCTGAATTATAAAAATTTTAAACTAAACATTTTGTTCACCAAAGTAAGTAGTTTTTTTTTGCAAGGGTATCTTGATCTTGTGTAAATAGTTTAATAGTATTAATTTATTCTGTTAATAGATTAATACCAAAAATTTTATCAAGTTATATATTTTCCAAATTAAAAAAAAAGTTCTAACTATGTGAAAATAAAATATCGTCGGTCCAATGCCAAAACCGCGAATGTGCAAAATTGCCGTTTTTCGCCTATGTACACTAGCAACACCGTTGGTGTTGATTATTTTCACTGCCAAAAGCTCGAATGTGCTGGTAAAGTTATAACCCCACCACGACTTGATGATTGTTTCATGAATGTGCGGATTTCAGTTTTGTTTCCATGCCAAAACAACGAACGTACCATATTCGTGTTTTTGGCATTGCAACCTAATAAGTTTTACAACTCCAAAATAGTGAATGTGCAACATTCGTTGTTTTAACTCGTCGAAATATCTGTATTATTTTTTTAACAATAACAGTTTTCCAATATACTCATTGTTATAACTCCGTACAAAAAACATCTGGACAAAAAGGATGCTGCTAGAAAGGCTCCTGACGAGGACCAGGCTATGGCAAAAGAAAATTCTAAAGTGTTATGTTTTAATTTTGATCTGCAGTCAGTACTTACTACACCAAATGGACCCGCGGGACAAATTTTTTACTTACGAAAGCTTGCAGTGTACAACCTCACAATTTATAATTTAGGAAATCAGGATGTGAGGTGCTATCTTTGGGATGAGACACAGGGCAAAAGAGGGGCAAATGAGATTGCTTCTTGTGTATACGATTTTATTATGTCCCACACTGAAATTGTTGTTTTTCGTATGATGTCTGACGGATGTGGTGGCCAACAAAAAAATTCTATATTCGCAGCTATGAGTGCCAAACTTCTTACGAATCATCCATCGTTAAAAACAATTGATCATCGGTTTTTTGAGACTGGACATACTGAAATGGAGTGCGACTCTATTCACTCCAAAATAAAAAAAAAAGCCAAGTATGTACCAATTTATACACCTGAGGGTTGGACACAAGTTGTTCGGGATGCACGTATAACACCGCGGCCTTTTATTGTTAAAAACATGATGTTTGATGATTTTTTCGACTTTAAAGCTTATTCAAAAGCTTTTTTTATTTTAATAACCCTTCCTGGAGAAGAATTTGCTGTCTACGCTACGTCAGAGAGCATCCAACGAAAGTGTTTTTCAAGACAGATTATGCAGAGGAGTTTAATGACATAGACTGTTACAAAATCATAAAAGGCCGAGGACGTCCCAAACAAACTTGTTTAAATATAGCCTATGAAAATTCACCACCTATTAGCGAGGCAACGTGGAAGGATTTAGAGAAAATGTGCAAAGATTTAACAATTCTAAAAGCGTATCAAAATTTTTACCTATCTTAAAAAAAGGTAAAAATTTCTTTCTTAAAAAAAGAATTATAATGTAAGAGACAGTTTACCAGAACCGGATATTAAGGAAGACACTGATACCGACAATGAATAAGCATTTAGACGTTACCGTTTTAGTTATAGTTTTTTTTTTTAATGATATTACTGTTTTAATTAATAAGAATAATATATTTTTGTTTATTAGAAGGTTGTTTTAAAAGACAATTTTGTAGAAGGTAATGAAGATGTGTTTATTAAAACTATTTTTGTTTATAATTATTATATTTATTATTTTCGCGAAAAGACTTTTTCCCAAAAATTTGCAATGAAAAAACCACGAATGTGCGTTTTTTAAATTTTTAAACAAAATTTTTAAACTTTATTAGTGGCACAATTTAGGGATTTAGTAATAATTAAATTTTATATAGAAACTAGTTTTATAAAGTAAAAACTTAATTTTTGGTACAACTGCAAATACTTAAAACTCATTTTTCTAAAAACTGTAAATTTGCACATTCGTGGTTTTGGCAATGGACCGACGATATGTCGTCTATTCTATAAGAAATAAATATTTAATGTCGAAAAAAAAACAAATTGGCTTTGTTATACCATTAAATGCAATACAACTTAATCAGAAAAAGTTTCAATAAAAAAAAAATTATTGATAAAAAAGTTCAACCCAAAAAACATTTGCAGATCAGAATTTTTTACATACCCATTGATTAACTTCAAATAAGAAAATTTTCTAAATGCAAACCTATGCTTTATTCCTTATGATAAGCAAGATATCAAGGGTCACATTCGAATTCGAATTAGCTCATATACATTTTTATGTATGTGTGTGTGTGATTGTACACTGTGGTTAAAATTTGTTTCATAGTATTGATATAATACTAAATTATATTTTTTTTCCTTGTCTCTATCGTTTTGTTAGAGAAAGAGTGAACATGTTTTTTACTTATGTCAAAGCCAACTAAGTTTCCAATAAAAATATAACAATTTTGTTAAATTACTTTCAAATCAAAGCTACATTTAAACAATTGAACATCAATATTTTTTACTGCATAATAATATCTTTTTCATCCTGGAACAGTTTTTTTTTACCAACAACTGTAACATAGATCCTTAGAATAAAATATAAAATATTGACTAATTTCACATCTACTATCTAGTGTGCAATGGAATTATTTTTAAATAGATTACTTTTGTCCCAGTTATTCGATCTTGTACCTTTTATGGTTTAGAAGTGTTTCTCAACTGGACTTCCTCGAAACACCAGGATTCGCAAGAATTAGTGATAAATGTATTTTTGTGTTTAATTTCATTTAAAATAAATAAATGATATGTAATAATTTTTATATTAAGGTTTCCTGAGACATGAACATTTTGCAAGGATAAAAAGGTTAAGAACCACTGATTTAAAAGTTGGTTAGCTTGAAATTTCATACACATGGTATACAAACAGGAGATATTTTGTTGATTGATAAACACTGAGGCTATTGTTGTGTTAAGTTTTTCAATGTGATTTAATAATTTTGTTTTATTCTCGCTCACTCTTGCCTCTTACTAGGGTTGCCAACTCTTCTGGTTTGGCCAGTAGTCTACTGGAATGAAACATCAATTTTTACTTTTCTCCCGTCTCCCGAAAAAGACCACTTTTCTCCTGGAATAAAGTTCTGATACCTTATGTACAAATGGTCTATTTTTTATCAAATGCTGTAAAAAATTAATATAATATAAACATTTAAAGACAAAGTAGAAGTCACTTCCATATGTCTTTTGTTTATGTTAACAGCATTCCATAAATTTTTTTGAAAATAATATTAAATTATTGGAAAGGACCTACAAAAGTATAACAGAAATATACGAAATTATGATTGAGTTAAAAAAATGAGGAAAATAGATAACATTACAAAAATTATAGCAAAATAACAATGTATTTTATGAAGCTATTGGAGAAAAGTAAAAGGGATCGATTTGAAAAAAAAATGTTGCAAATTTTTTTACCAATGTGTAAATTTTTGATTGTTTTTTTTTTCTTCATCTCCCGGAATGTCCCAAGGTAAAGTTGGCAACCCTACCTCTTACTCCAAAAGAAACTTGTAGAAAACTTAAAGTTTTTGTGGGATAACCCTTATGGGTGAAAAATTACAATAATTAAAAAATACTCTAATAATTTCTTGGTCATTTTCAGTAACTCGTTAAAAAAGTTTTATCAACTATTGAAACTGAAAAAAAAATTGTAATATTAGCTTAATTATAATATTTTTGTACATTATATAGCAATGATAACCTTTGGTGACACAAAAATAACCTTGTACTTGAACTATTTTTTAGAGCAACGTACTTCTATCTATAATTTTGCGGTAGATGTTATTACGTTTGGTATAGTACATTAGTACCAGTTCACTTTAAGTTAAAATACTTATGTAAATACCAAATTTAAAAACAACAATGCTGTACAATTACATAATATATATTTAGTAAACTACAAATACAATACGTGATTACCGAAATATTTACGTTATTTTTAATTTGCTATGCATTCATTTTTAAGATAAAATATTCACCTGCACAATTTGCAGTTAAACATTCATAAACAAATAGTAATCTCAATTATTTTATTTTTGGTAGTAAGGTGGGGATTAAAATAATATTATATTAATACAATCCCAACTTTTAATTCATTATTAATTCGTCAACTGTTTTTGAAAGTGGTCAATGTTTTAAAAATCCTACTAACTTTATTCAAAATTAATCCAATGTCACTTTTATAATTTTAAATGTTTTCTAACAACATTGTAACAACTAAAAAATGCTTAGTTGTATAATTATTCTTATCAAAATATATTTTGAATAAATAATTATTAATTCTTAAATTGAATTTAGTACTAATTGCACTTAAAATTGACAGTTTTTTGGACAGAGTGAAACACTTCTATGGAACTCACTTTATGAAAGAAATAGAGCTTTGGTTAAATTATAAAAAATCACATACACTAGAGCTCTATTAGTAGCGATATTCAGATGTTTTAAAAATGAATTAAATAGAAGCAGAAAACAAAATGTTGTCATATTTTATCCTTCTTAATTTCTAGTTGTAAAAACAAACTGAATTTTGTGTATTCCAAATAAATTGGTGACATTGATTTTTACATGACACACTTAGTTAAAATGATAAAGCAGTCAACTTACAATTTCGTAATGAACGCCGTATTGGATGTTAACAAATGTATAGCATTTGTTTTCTCCTTTTCAGTGATAATTCCACTTATACAAAATAAATTTTTTAAGTATTTGAAACATGTATTTACTTAAAATTAAAAGGCTTGAATTTTTTTGTAAAACCAAACCTACCATTCATCATTAAATCATTATTTAAGCTATTTTTATTGGCATAGGTAAACATATAAAATGTTTTCATGAGTTTTGTATGATAGAAAAAGAAAAAACAAATGCTGTTGAAAATAGTACCTTTTAAAATCAAAAGTTAATATTATGTGTATATCTTAAACCTAAATGTCCCTTAAAAAATTCATAATGACATCTTATTTGGCATATAAGATTATCCTGACACCAAAACTAAGATTTTTATCTTTAGAAATGACATATTACGTTGCTACATTTAATTTTTTGCTTTTATCAAGTTAACTACGTACTGTAAAAAACATCTGAATAGCGCTAATTATTAAGACCTATTAAATGTAACATGTAACCAAAACTTTCTCTTATATCAAGCGAGATCCACGTATTAGGGATTAAACTATGTATAATTGACTTTTTCTTGAAATACCATCACATTTACATTTAATTATTTTTTATAAGCTTGATCGACTCTGAAATAAATACATACAGTATCTTATGTTTATCTGATGTTTAATAAACAAAACCTTAATATTTATATTATGGATAGCTAAACCACGTTCCAAAATAATTCTGTCAATCAGATTTTTTCATAGTCATTTATCTTAATTTATAAATTGTCTAATAATATAATTATAAAATGCAATTGTTGTTAATACGTAAACAAGATTAAAAATTTGTAAATATGTTTGTTTAACAGAGATAACTAACAAATAAGTTTAAAAAAATAAGTAATAAATATTCATATCATAAAGGCAAAGAATATACTTTGATTATTTGTTGTTTTTAAATAAATTTTACCAAATAAGATAATGTAATTGTTTAGTTTTTTACTTTTAAAATTGTTAGATCAGTATTCTATTAATATTACCATTCAAGGCTAACTCACTAAAAAAGTAATCTTTTTTCTGACGGGTTAAATAAATTAAACTTTTTTATGATTTCTGATACACCATTAAAATGAGATAAACAAATTAATGCTACCTACCTAGATTATTAAAAATTTCACTGCTAAATTTTCATGTCGTGAAAATCTGATACAATATTAGTTTATTTCTCATGTGCAATTAAAATGAGAACATATTGTGCAAAATGAAAAAATAGGATTATACCAATATACCAAAATTTAGGTTTTCAACTCTAGAACTTACAAAATAAAATAAAAACCTGCAATTTTTTTTGTTTTTATCAGGTTAACTTTTAAAAAACATCTGAATATCGCTACATATTGAGCTAACTTAACCAAATCTCTATCTTTTATATTAAGCAAGATCCCATAGTGGTTCGAGTTAAGCGGTACACCCTCTACAAATGCTTGACGTTTTTCTTCACTTCATTTAAAATAAATTTTGTTTGGATCTTCTATGACGAACCATTTACTTTTAAGATGATAAAAGGTAGGTACTACACAAATACGAACAAAAATTCAGTTAAAAAAACAAAAGAAGACGAACTTATTTATTGAATCCTTTACATAAAATAAATTACATTTGCTAGATCTTGCATTCAAGTAACATAAATCATTTATAATTAATTATCCAATTTTATATGCACGTATTAATGTCTTAAACTGTTATTTCAGTAAAATTGGTACAACAAAAATATCTAAAAAATATGTAAAAAAATGCATTAAAGGACCTTATATCTAGCTTTATTGAAGGTGTGGTGACCAGCAGTTTGCAATTTGAGTAATTCTTCTTTAATTAATCTGGTAATTTCTGCTTTGGCTTTTGAGACTGCTATGTCGCTGGTACTTTCGATGGCCAAATAAAGTTTTCTTTCACCTTCAGGGGGCGCTTTACCAGTCACGACGTAAGTACCACGAACGGTAATGCCGGCTTCTGAATATTCGGAAATTTGGGCCAAAGCTTCCTGTAATACAAAAACAACATATATTTAAAAAAGTAACTATGTTTTCACAGTTAATTCAATTTTTTTTCTATTTTAAGTATTTTATTGTGCAAAACAATTATTATGAAGTCACCAACATATTTTGTTAAGTTCCAGCATGGGGGTCTCGCTTATTATAAGAGATACAGATTTGATTAAATTAGACTAATTACTCTTAAGCATGAGAGGAGCTAAAATCAATTTTTGAAAGAACAAAATACCTCGTACTTCGGATGTTATAACAAAAAATATGATCTTTTTTCACTCATAACTTTTTCGTTTTATTCATTAGATCAATTTTATTAGTATTTTCTTATAATTCCTTTTTAATGTAGAATGTAACTGTTATTTTAGATTTTTTTTTATTACTTACCATTTTCGAGATATTACCCCTAATTTAATTTTTTCTTATCCGCAAAGTTAGCTATGGAATAGTTACATGTGCTCTTTTTTTTCTTTTCAATGAGATATTACTTGCTATATCTATTTTTATAAATAAGTCAAAATCCATGAAAAAAGAAACAAAAAACAACGATTAAATGTCAAATGGCAGTTACCATTTGTCTGCGGTATCATTTATTAAAATTTTATGTATTCTAATAAATGATACTGCAGACAATTGATACTGTAATTTGACTTTTAATTAACTGTTTTTAGTTTTTATTTTTATAGATAGCTTGACAAGTAATTGGTAAAATACGATTTTTCTTGATTTTGTGACTTATTTATAAAATAGATATAGCAAGTAACATCTCATTAAAAAGAAAAAAAAAAGCACATTTAACTATTCCATAGTCAACTTCGCGTGAATTAGGGGTAATATCTCAAAAATGATAAGTTATGAAAAAAATCTAAAATAGCAGTTAAATTTTCCATTAACCCGCCGTGACTCGCGCTAGTTTTAGTAACGTGATGACTCGCGCGGGGTGTTTCTTACACCCCATCAGTTTTTCAGACTATTCGTAATTTTTCGTCTAATTTTACTGCTATTTTATTTAAAACTATTCATAAAATGATTTCACTTGAATTACTTTATACAAACTGACTTTTTACTAGTTGTTAATGCAAAATATATTGATAGAGCTATAACAAAAAAGTATTTTACTCGGCTTAGAAAGAATAAATTATGAAACTAAATTTATTTTTGTTTACTTATAATTTTTACTATATAAAAATAATTTGGTTATACACTAAGTAAAATAATAATATCTGCTATTTTGTGCCAACACGATGGAACACGATATAGCGCAGTGTAAGTACCAAGTACCTATCCTAAGGGATAAGTAACGGTGCAGCAAGGATAAGTACTTCTAATGACAATTAACCTCCATAACCTGTTACAGTCAGGTATTTTCTTTCTGTCTTAAGTTTCATAGAAAATGTAAGCAAATTTATAGAGCGATGTCAGCTATAGTGGCATACGAAATAGCAAATATGCTACAGTATAGGTACTTATTACTTAGAAATGAATGCATAGTTTTGAAAAAAAATCATAACTCGTTAAAAAAAGCAAAGAAACTAGTCATTTTCACAGAAAAGGTTGGAAACATATGTAACTCCAGCTACTGAAAAGTAGGGGTCATAAAGCCTAACAAAAACAAAATTACACAATAAAAAAGAGGCTGGGGTGTCTGGAACACCCCGCGCGAGTCACGGCGGGTTAAAAAGTACCCTACGAAAGTACTGATAAAATTGATACAATAATTAAGACAAAAAAGTTACGGGAGAAAAAAGAAATTCATTATTTTCATCGTTTTTGCTATAACATCTGAAGTATGAAGAATTTTGTAATTTTAAAAATTGACTGTAGCTCCTCTCATATTTGGGAATAATTCATCTGATTTAAGCAAACCCTATATCTTTTATAATAAGCGAGATCCCCATGGTGGAAATGTTATCTGGAACACCCTGTATACAGAATGTACCACTTAATATGGGCCACTATGGGGATCTCGCTTAGTACTAGAAATAAGAGAATGGTTAAATTAGCAAAAAGTTACATGTAATAGAGCTGAATTTGTGATATTCAATGAGTTTGAAAAATGCATAAGTAACTTTAATTTTGTGACTTTTTATTTTAAATTTTGATTGTTAATTAAAATTAAAATTTTTGTGCACTATTGTACGGTATGCCATGTAAACTGGTAGTATCAGTTTTTTTCATGGAATTGTTAGTGAGAAAAATACGTCACTTTGATTTTCTTGTGATAGTTACATTCGACACTGATTGGAATAGATAGCATTTGTCTTTTTCTTTTAAATGATATATCACTAATATAGAAATTTAATAAAATACCTATTCCAACATAAATAACTTTATTAATGTTGGCCAAAAATTATACTTTTTTTTTTTAAACAAAACAAAATCTTTTATCCGTCAACATTGATACATTTTAGTTATTTTAAATCGTTAATTTCTAAAATGTTTTGGTTCATTGGTTGTTTGTTGAAGTAATTAATCTTACCATTTTTTTGAACGCCGTGATTATATCAGTAAAAAGAGAGTAACAAATGCTATCTTATCGAGTAAATAAAATATAGAAACCAGAAAATGAAATATTACATCGTCGTAACTAAGTCTGCATTGAAAAAACTTTTATCACTAGTTTATTTTGCATATAAAATAATCACACAGTACAAAAATAAAAATTATTTTTTTAAATTGGATAAAATGAAAAAATGCAAAATTTTATTTTTTCCATCTATCAAGCTAACTATGCATTTTTTAAAACCTGAATATCACCTCAAATCGAGTATGTAATTTGTTGGAGAATTTCCTGCGAATAAAAAATATATAAGCTTGATTGGAGTTTCTTCGTAAATAAAAAAGTAATAGAGTTGCGACAGTCAAACTAAACAACCCGGTATGTTCCTAAATTACTACAAAAAATATATTAAATCAAACCTATACTCATATGTTTACTAATCTCGAAGAGGGAAAAAATAATTATAACTTCCTAAATTGGCATGTAATTTTATTTGACCTTTAATAAAAATTTCCTGAACCCCTTTATAACATTTATGGCAGACTTGTTTTTAATAATTTAAATAATTTGTATAGAACGACGCGATAGTGGTCCTTAGGTTTATAAACAAAACTCTTTACATCAGCTAAATATTTCGGATCTTTATTTGATCCTTCATCAGTAGCTATAAACAAAATGCACAGTGTCCTTAAAATTATAATTTAGGAGTCTAATAAGGTGCTACTCACCGATGAGCGAGGATGTTCGAAAGCAACAATAAGGTGAACATTAAAATTTCTCGAAGATGAAATGGTTAAAATTGATGAAAGTACTTCATGGTGAGTAGCACCTTATTAGACTCCTAAATTATAATTTTAAGGACACTGTGCATTTTGTTTATAGCTACTGATGAAGGATCAAATAAAGATCCGAAATATTTAGCTGATGTAAAGAGTTTTCTTTATAAACCTAAGGACCACTATCCCGTCATTCTATACAAACTACTACATGGTCGTAATTTTTGGTTAATTTAAATAATATTCGACAGCTTTTTCATGGAGACTATCATATTTTAAAAACAGGTATAATAACAATAAGATATCGTCATAACCTAGAGACATAAGAGAAGGGTATTTTTTTTGCAATAAATTATCTAAAAAGGCTCATACAGTTATTGCCTCAACAATGTTTTATTACAAGTTAAATTTAAAAATTATACCATTAATTTTTTACATATTTTTTAGATAAAATATGATAAGTTTTTTCTAGATGCACTACGAATAAAAAATAAAGCATCCTTAGCAACAAATAATCATGCTACTAAAGATTATACAATCAACAAGTATTTAGAATAGCAAAAAACAGCTTTAACTGTGTGACCCGTTGTGATAAAACATAAAGAAAATTAAAAGTTAAATACTATCAAAGAGACAATGATGTTATTGCCTTAATTAGTTGTGCACTATCAAAGGCGGATTAAGTGTGATACAGAGTTTAATACTGATTATAGTGTCAAAGTCAGGGACCTACTTAATACGTTATCATATTAATTAACATTCAAATATAACAAGTTCATTAGTTGTCAGTCATTAACGCTACTTTTGAAGACATTCATGCAAAACTTGAAATATAAATACCTAACAGTTTATTTAATTAAATTGCATGGTATTGCCATTTTTATATAGTGAATTCATCCTTTAAAATCCATGTAAAAAATTGCATTGTTTAATATTGTGTGTAAAAAAAATTGTCAAAAAAATTTCTGTCGCAAATAATTGTACCTGTTTATCTTGATTTAAATTGTGTTTAAACTAAATTGCCTATTTATTAAGTAAAAACTAGTAACAATAGGGGCTAAAGTTTTTTTTACAATATTATTAGTTTATATTTTACCAAGGAAAATAATTTACAAAAAAATCTCAGTTTCCGTTCTGTAAGACTAAATTGAGGTACCAATTTATTAAGATGACAATTTAAATGCACAACATATAAAATAAAATGCGCATTTATTGTATGCATTTTATAAAATGTGTCCTACAACAAAAAACACCATACCATTAAAAAATGAATGTGCATTAAGATATTTTTTTATTAAATATCTAACTTTGTTTAGCAATATAATATATTGAAAAAATTACACTAGAATAAATGCTTGTCCATTTATAAATTTGAGTGTTACTTTTATACTATATTTGTCCACTTAAATAAATAAATATGCAATATATTCGTAACCTCTATGAAGATATATAAACAGCTTAAAAAATACTACAATTTGATTGTTGAAAAATTACATTCCTAATGTTTTTATTAACGCATTCAATAAGCTATTTGAATCACAAGAAAAAAAAATCTAAAACAAATAAGATGTGCATTAAATTTTGGTGTAGTGTTTGCAACCACTGCACTGTAGCGCTCATCTATCTCTCTATATGTACCTATTCATATCGATATAATTTTACCAAATATTTAACAATGTCTTAAGACTATTTTAAAGGACAGGTTAAGTATATTGAATAAATATTTTTTGATATTATCTTTAAAATGTTAATGTTTTTATATACAGTGTGTCCAAAAGGTATGGAATATGCTATATATCTCAGTAAATATCCACTTTAGAAAAAAATGTTTTGAATAAAAGCTGTTTGGTACTTAGTTTTTCACCATGAGATAAAATAAAAATATTTTTTTTCCGAATAACAAAAGCGCAATGAAAAACAATTGAATTTTTTTAAATGACAAGATACAACATTATACTCATTTGATAAAGAATTTTTTATCTTTTTAATGATGGGGTCACCTTAAAAATTAAGTTTATGCTAAGAGGCCGGAGAATATCGAAAATTTAAAAGATTGTATTAGAGAAGAGATGAGGTCTACTACACCTGAAATGGTTGGGAATGTTATTAACGGGTTTAAAAACCGAGTTTATCATTGCCAAGCTGTAAACGGTTCACAGTTTGAACGCTTATTGTAGATTTCGTCAAAAAATTTTAGTCCTTATGATGTTTTGGTTAGAAATAAATACTAAACAATTAAAATAATTTGAGAGTATATTTTTGCGTTTTTCTCAAACAGTTGCTTTTAAGTAAGGGTACTAAAGTTTTGCATCATTGAAAAGAGAAAAAAATTCTCTATCAAATGAGTATAATATAGGGGTATTTTGTCATAAAAAAAAGTCAATTGTTTTTCATTACGCTTTTGTTATTCGAAAAAATTGCATTTAAGTTTTGTCTTATGGTGGAAAACTACGTACCAAACAACTATTATTCAAAACATTTTTCCCTAAAGTAGATATTTAGTTGGAGTTTATTTTAAATATTATACCGGGTGTAACTAAAATCAGGCTTACCCACTTTTTTTTCTTTAGCTTTGATTTTAGACAAATGAGATTGTAGACTGATGATATTTGCAAAAAAATTGATTTGCTGAACAAATGTACACTTTTGTTTTCTTTTGGTTTCGCCGGAAAAAACTCTTTTTTTCTTATTTCAAATGGAACAACCTGTATATTTTAGCGTTTTTGGAAAGATGAAGTGATTTTTAATACACCATAAATAATTTTTGGACACAAATTAAATTTTTTAAGAAGTGTGCTCTGACCTGCACTAATTGAATTTTATTATATCTAAAACTGCCAGAAAAACGTTTTTGTTAGTATTTGACATTTGATTTTTTGACAATAAGTCAATTTTTTTAAATGGAATGATAGTGGCTCGTGTGGTTATCTAAATTGAGTATTTTCTGACAAATTCAAAATGCCAATAACTTGTTATTTTTATTAGAAGCAAGCATTAAAATTTCACAAGTATCATTTTTTCAGTTCTACAATATGTTATTAAACTATCAATTTATGACATACTAAATAACAGCTGTAGTAATTTTTTTTTAGATTATCATTTTTTGATAATAAACTTTTTCATCATAATAATTATTTCGGAAACATAAGTACGATATTTTTAGTTTTAAAAAACAAAATTAAATTACCACAAAAACTAGCAACAGAAGCGGTGATAAGAAAAAATTGTAATATATTTTTAAATTATACGCACAAACATTATTCTGAAAACATTATTATAAATGTCACACTATAAGGTACATATAGTTCTAGAAACAAATTTGTCTAACGATTCAAACTGAGTTAAAAGTTTCTAACTAAAGCAATGCGTGTCTCTCGTTTGATGCATTTTATGTTGTGGTATGTCTTATATTGAGGAAAATGCAGTAAATATTTACAACTTCTAAGAGTTAATTGATGACCACGTCCATTGTGGGTAATCCTAGAGACAGCGTTGTATTTTTTTAAAAAGAAAACATTTTTAGATCTATCACAATAATTTATAATGAAATATTGTTAAAAAAAAATTAAATTTATTTACTACAAATTAATTTTTTTAGTGCCCTTACTAAAACAATATTAACATTATTAACTATTAAACACAAATAAAACAACAGTCACTCATCTCCCAACTCATCACCAACAGACAAAATAGTATGACCAGACGAAACACCGTTAATTAATAATCCAAAGGTCGTTTAGCACTCAACACAAATTTCATTCACTACCGTATAATAAAAAGGGTCCCAAACAACTGAATAACTAATTTACCATACCTTACCATTTTTACTTGGATGATGCAATATTTTTACATGGTTACCTTATGCGAATAAACACAAACATGAAATTTTTTAAGGATTTACATAAGCCAAACCTCGGCTCCTCAATTTTGAATTTTATTGAAAAAATTCTATCATCTATGTACGTTAAACATATTAATATTTAAAAAATATCAGGCGAATTTCTGGTAGATTTAACCATGAAACATACATAATTTAACTTCAAAGAGATGTACATATTATAGTGAGGCACAAAAACTTTTAAAATTTGTGTTTAACAGGATTATTTTATAACAGGGTTTGCCTAATTTAAATCAGCTGATTTTTAAAAATGAAAATCATGAATTAAATCAAACTTAATTTATTTTCATGATTCACGTAAAATATAAATTAAATGCCCGTTTTACTTTCTCCCGCTTAAACAACCGCTAGTAAAATACTCCGAAAATATTGCCTATTGGCTTTTTATAGATCGGGAAGAAATAAAGTCGCTACAGGATTTTTTTTGTTAGAGACGCATTCTGGTAGATTTACTTTGTAAAATTTTACAATAATTTTTAATTTTAAGGTCTAAAGATCTACAGCGTCAGTGAAAAAGTCTGCAACAACTGGAAAAGTATTTATTATTGATTTCTCAGAAAATTTTATTCTTGATGCATGACCTAAAACTAATTTTAAGATGGAAAAAAATCATGACACTAGCTTGTAACGATTTTAAAAATATTCGCAAAAGTAAAGTGCCCTTATTTACAAAAATATTCGTGGGAAAAAATTGTTTAGAAATCAAAAATATGGATTAATACGAAATTTGACGTCAAAATTTTATTTTCGAACTTATAGTAGTTTCAACATTCAAAAAGTTTGCAACTAATAGATACGTTGTTTATTATCGATTAATCGAAAAATTTTATTCTTGAGAAAAGTTATTTGGACATTGAAATCACTTCAAAAATAAAAATTGAAATTTTAACGTGAAATTTCACCTTTGGTCATATTTTTGAATTCCAAACAATCATTCCCCATGATTTTTTTTTGTAACTATTAAAATAAGGCCACTTTACTCTTGTAAATATTTCTGAAATCGCTAAAATCTAGGGTGGCAAGTGTTTTTATGAAATTTTTGACATCTTAAAATTAGTTTTAGGTCATGCACCAACTTTTTTGAGAATTTCTTCATAAAAAAAACTTTTTCATTTGTTGCAGACTTTTAGAAAGACTGTGTATGGAAGATATAATGTAGCGTGAAAAATAAATAAATAAGCTGTAAAAAGTGAAATAGTCAAGTTTCTTATAAAAAAATAAAAAATTGGTGATTTTTTTGATTTTTTAAATAGAAATCAAATTTTGCCCAACCCTGTTTTATAATATAAAAACACTAATCTACTATTTAAGTCTTTTAATTTTTGGATAGTACTGTGAAATTTTTGACTTGGGGATTTTGACAATGTTCTGAGGTCTCCTCAAGACGTTTTCAATATTTTTGTGATGACACCTCTGGGTATTATTTTACAGTTTTGATTATAGTTATACGTAAAGCGTTAAAAATCGTATTAAAACTGCTTTGTTAAAGTTGATAAATTAAATATAAACTTAGAAACACGTTAAAATTTTAACTAATATTTAAAACTGAAAGAAAGCAGTAAAAGATAAAAATATTCAGTTTATTTATAAATGAAGTTTAATGTTGGGGTCCATTCCAATAACATTTTAAACTTCAGAATATAAAAATATCATAATTTTTAAAATTTGTACTTCATTAAAAAAAAAAGGTTTATTTAGATTTTTTGATTTTCTTCATTTTAATACAGGGTGTTTCTTTAATATTGCGAAAAAATTTGGGAGGTGATTCCTTATCGAAAATTAAGGGGGGTCTTTCATATACATTTCTTTTCTTGGACGTCTCCTTTCGGAGTTACACCCCCCTAAAGGGGAGCGATAAAATGAGGTTTTTATTTTATTTCTCAAATTTGGATAAATGTAGGAAAACGATATTTGACAGATGTTTTATACTTATTGAAATGTTTCCCTTAGTAATATTTTCAATCATCTCCCACCTTCACAGGGGCTGAAAAATGCCACCCCTGTTGCTGTTGGGTTTTTTATCAGAACTTTTCGGTGGGTGGAAATTTTGCAATTAAAAAGACATTTTTTTTAAATCTTGATTTACTTAGAAACTTATTTTATTTTTTACTTAAAAACTGTAGGTTTTACGAGAAAAACTAAAGAATAAAAAAAGATTCTAAATAAAACAGGATTTCAAAAGAAAATTTTTTAATTGCAAAATAACAACCCACCAAAAAGTTCTGATAAAAAAACCAATAGGAGTCGCCCTTTTCAGCCCCCTGTGAAGGTGGGAGATGATTTAAAATATTACTAAGGGAAACCTTTTAATAAGTATAAAACATCTGCGAAATATCATTTCCCTACATCTATCCAAATTTGAGAAATAAAATAAAAACCTAATTTTACCGCCCCCCTTTAGGGGGTTGTAACTCCGAAAGGAGACGTCCAAGAAAAGAAATGTATATGAAAGACCCCCCTTAATTTTCGATAAGGAATCACCACACGAATTTTTTTGCAATATTTAAGACCCACTCTGTATAAGTTACGATTTAAAAAAAAACAACCTTTTTTTAAGAATGCTGCGTGGTTCATAGAACACTTGTACTAGACGTCATTTTGGCAGCTGTCATTTTCGTCTCATGTATAGTGTATAGTGAAAGTGATGTATGGTGACCATTTCAGCTTGCTTTTCAAAAATTTAACAAGGACTTATTTGCCAAGTTAAACAAAATAGAAGTTTCAACAATAATTACAAAAAAAAAATTACAAATAGAAGCAATTGTTTTTACCTTTGATGTGACACGCCATCTAGCTTGTTGTGGAAAATCATTAATTTCCAGTTCCTCCTCGTATTTCCTAAACGTTTGTTCCGAGTCCTCGTCGTTTCTCTCGTCGTCGTCTTTCGGTTGGTAATTTAATCTCGTATTCAACTTGGCGGCCAACTGTTCGGCGACGGTTTTTGCTGTAATGAGCGGTTGATTACCGCTGCCTTTAAGAATGGACTCCGCGGCCTGTTGCGTTGCGAATTTCGTATCACTGCCGATGTTCTTTGTCAGGTTGATCTTCGACGCTAATCGTCGCGCTAATTCAAGTTTATCCAACGCCGAATTTTGACCGCCCGCATTAGCTGGATTAATTATACCTGTAAAAAAAAAGTTATCATGTGTAATACTCAATCAATACTGTAGGTTTGTAAATAAATCAAGCTTTCAAAAAAAATATTTTAAATTGCAAAATTTCAACCCACCAAAAAGTTCTAATAAAAAAAACAATAGGGGTCGCACTTTTCAGCCCCCTGTGAAGGTGGGAGATGATTGAAAATATTACTATGGGAAACCTTTTGATTCTCCTACATTTATCAAAATTTGAGAAATAAAATAAAAACCTAATTTTACCGCTCCCCTTTAGGGGGGTTTAATTCAGAAAAGAGACGCCTAAGAAATTTTTTTTGATGGAAGACCCCCTTAATTTTCGATAAGGAATCCCTCCCGAATTTTTTCACAATATTTATGAAACACCCTGTATATCTACAAATTTTACCACCTAATGATCAATCTAAAAATTTAATTGTAGTCTTTTAAAAATGTTGTGATAAGAATATTTGTTACAATAATTTTACAAATATTCTAAACTAAGCAGTATTAATTTTTTTTTGATACATGATTGTTATTCCAGTGTTTTATCTATGGCCCTCCTAATAAGTCATTTAAGTTTTTTATTATGCATTCCTTAATTTCTCTATATCTTTTAATTTTAATTAATTTTGAATGTAGTATCATAACAATTGAGCAGAGATAAGTTTAGTCATTTAAGAGACTATCAGCATAGTCTATTGGTGCCTATCCAAAAACTTATCGTTAATTTAAAATTTTGATATTAGTATGTTTTAATACCGATATTGTCATAAACAAGTGATAGATAAAGCAAAATTTGTTTATGTATTGTGTCGTTGTTTCAATTTAAATTCTTAGTTTTATACATTAATACATTTTAAAAATGCCTCCACTATTTTCATTTTATAAAATATCTATGTCAAAGTTCATATTTTTGAATTAAAAAAAGAAATAAAAAAGTCAAAGCAACAATCGTTGCCATTTAAAAAGACACATAGCTTTAAATTGGAAAACAAAAAAAAATAATGATGTCATTAGATTCTGCATACAAAAAAATACATAAAAAACAGTCTTACATTCATCTTGATGTATATGATAATAACGAAGATATAACACATCTAAAAATTATGCAAAAATATACTTTTGAAAATAAGTCGTATGCTAATTTTTTAATATTACTTGTACAGGGTGGTCCAAATTCGATGGGATTGCATGGGTATCTCGGTTAATAGTCAAGATAAAGAAACGGTTAAATTACCAAAAATGTGCAGTTTTTGAGACAAACTCAGAACAGTTCTCAAAAATATTCTATCGTTTCCGGTTTTCGAGTTATTGAATAAAATGTGTTTTTTTGTCATATTAATAATGTGTCATATCTCCGTTACTGTTGTAAATATCGAAAATATTTATAAAGATTATTTTTAGATATTTTTATGTTTAGTTTGATTATACTAAAAGCAATTTTTTTATGCTCGCCGTTTAAAAGTTATGACACAAATTTACCTTTTTTTTAAAAGGGAGCAATAGTTGGCTATGACCTATTTAAGATCCTTATTTTTTTCTCACTCCAAATATATAAGGGTTGATGTATTTATTTTCAATAATACGCAAGTTACAAAGGTTTTTTTTTTTTTTTTTTTTTTAAAATCATAGGCTGTAAAAACAAAAAACCAAACAAGGTGTAAGACCTTATAAAACTCATGTGGTACAAGTAACCAAGGTTTTTTAATTTGTTGTTGAGATAAACATTGTAAATATTTGAACAACAACATAGTCGGAATCAGCAGTAATGTAGTATATTGCTGTTTATCTTATGTTCAAAAATGTTTGATGTTTATCTCAACAACAAATTTAAAAACCTTGGTAACTTGTACCACATTAGTTTTATAAGGTTTTACACCTTGTTTTTTTTTCACAGCCTACTATGATTTTCTTAAAAAAAAAAAAAAAAAAAAAAAAAACTAAAAACCTTCGTAACTTGCACATTATTGAAAATAAATGCATATACCCCTATATATTTGGAATGAGAAAAAAATAAGGAATTTAAATGGGTCATAGCCAACTATCGCTCCCATTTAAAAAAAAGGTAAATTTGTGTCATAACTTTATAACGGCGAGCGTAAAAAAATTGTTTTTAGTATAATCAAATTAAACATAAAAATATCTAAAAATAATCTCCATAAATATTTTCGATATTTGCAACAATAGCGGAGATATGACACATTATTAATATGACAAAAAAACACTTTTTTTTCAATAACTCGTAAACCGGAAATGATAGAATATTTTTGAAAACAGTTCTGAGTTTCACTCAAAAAAACTGCACATTTTTGGTAATTTGACCGGTTCTTTATCTTAAATGTTAACCGAGATACCCATGCAATCCCATCGAATTTGGACCACCCTGTACACTGTTATATGGTTATTTTTAATTCAAATTAAAGCTAAAATTGACCAACTTCACCCCATTATATGACACAAAATTCAATAAATCTAAAATTGTTTTGTTTTTAGCTATTATGTGAATGATTTTGTTACTACATTTGGATTGTACATACCTAGAGGTGCTTTAATTTCTTTGACTGTACGTTTCGTGGCGAACATGCTCTCTATTTGCTGGTCTATATCATGTTCAAGGTCTTCGTCGTCAGAGTCTTGTAATCCTAATGCGGCCTTCTGGAATTTTCTGCGCTCATTTGCTGCCGCTGCTTCGGTCTCGTCGAATTTAAATCCTTTTCCGCTGAATCCTCCGCCTGTATGGACTTTCTTACCTGAAATACAATGATTAAGATAAGAAAAAAAATAAAAATCGAAGTTGACACAAACATTTTTATTACTGTTTTGGTTTATTTAAGTTAAGTAGATTTAAATTGTAGGCACTTTTTGTACCAGCAAATCTGGCTTTTGAGAAGGTAAACAGATGTTTTTTCAATGATAACAGTACTGAACCAAAAATGGGCCTAGACCAGGAACCCGAACTGAATCGGAACCAAAACTGAAACAAGCCTTTTCTTTTTTAAGCACTTTGAACCGGAACTAACTTTTACTGTAAAAATTTATTGAACCACAAATAGAACTGAACCGACTGGTTCAAACCGGTTTATACAACGGTTTGAACTGGTGATTTTTTAATCCAATACATATTATTTATTTAGTAATTACATTCGAGCCATAAAATAATAATTTACAAATATAAATAGTTTTAATACAGATCACTTTCTTTTTTCGAAGGATCTTTTGCTAAAATGAAATACCAGTTTTAAGATTCTTGTCTTTTTATGAGCAGCAACCTCATTTATTAATGAAAATAAAGAAAATTAATAAAAATAAATAAAGAGGTGCGACGAGTCTTAAAACTGTTACAGTATTACATTTCGACAAAAGGCTAGAGATTTTATTTAAACTTATTTATATTAATAAATTAATCACAAAGTACTTAAAGAATCCAAACGTTTATCACTTTAGTAATAAAAATTGGTAATATTAAATAATTCTCTTTAAAAAAATAAAAACCTCAAATTTGCAGGGTACATATAAATTCATAGCCCCTAAATCAGTGTGCCATAACCATCCTTCAGGTGAGCCGCAAAAAAGTAAATAAATAAATGTACTTTTACGGATGTCCGAGTAACAGAAAAAATGCAATGTGGCTGCAAATAGTACGTTAGTACATTATAATGCAATCAAAAATACTAATATCATACAATGATGTACAGCAGGAATGTCAAACAAACGACCCGCCAACAAGTAGTCTGCGGCCCTCCAAGATTGGTTACCATAAGATTATTTAATCTTTGACAATGATGGATTTTTTAAAATTAAAATTATACATAAATTATTTATACAGGGTGTAGACTCGGATCACGCAACATAGCGATTTCAATGGTAAAATTTTAAAAGTCGAATTCTTGCTCCGCTAATTATTTTAGAAAAAAAGTGCAAATACGTTTTTTGTAGAGAAAAAAATTCTGTATCCATAAATGTAATCAATATTACTTTTTCATTTTCCAATAACTGAAAATTATGCAAATTAAAAAACGCGTTTGGACAGAAATCTGTAGTGCCTTGGAATTATGGTATGACAACTGCCCAGCCTAATGTCACTTATACTGTCACTTTGACGCGAAATTCATTCTTAATTATCCTTTATATTTTATCAAACATTTATTTTACACAATTAGTTATGTTTTCATTGCAAGATATAATAAAAATGATAATTAAGAATAAACTTCAAACGTCAAAGTGACAGTAAGTGTTAGTAAGATGGGCAGTTGTCGTAGCATAATTCCAAGGCACTACAGATTTTCGCGAAAACGCGTTTTTTAATTTGCTTATTTTTCTGTTTTTGGAAAACGAAAAAGTAATATTGATTACATTTATGGATACAGATTTTTTTTCTCTACAAAAAACGTATTTGCACTTTTTTTCTAAAATAATTAGCGGAGCAAGAATTCGACTTTTAAAATTTTACCATTGAAATTGCTATGTTGCGTGATCCGAGTCTACACCCTGTATAAACAAATGTGGAATATTACAGGATGATCAATTTATAAAGGACCTGGCTTTTTCAGTTGACATTACAAATAATAAAAAAATTGCTTCCTCTTAATTTGAGTTTTTTTTTTTTAATGCGGCCCGTGTCTTGATCTTTAGTACTAATGTGGCCCTTGATAGTAAACGAGTTTGACATGCCTGATATAAAGGGTGTTTCACTTTTCCATGTGGCACTATTGCTATCTCCGTGAATAATGAAATTACAAGGTTGGTTGAATAGGATAAAAGTTAGCTATTAAGTAGTGCATTTAAAACAATATATTGTTTTGTTTAAAAATTACATGGCTTGCGTGATATAACGAAAAAACTGAAATCAATAAAAAATTTTAAACTCAAAATATCTCTGCTATCTTTGCTAATACACAAAAATACTAAAGGAAAAAATGTTGCTAGATTTTATTCACTATAAAATGGTGATGTCAAATTTTTATTTGTAAATTACCGTGTGAGATATTTGATGAAACAATTTTTTTTTAAATGGCAGTTTTAGTAGGTGGTGACAGATGAAAAGATTTTTTTTTACAAATACAAATCTTTATCTGCTCGTGCTTTCGCTTACTTCATAGAATACTTCGTTTTAGTAGTTTACTATTGCATAGTGGATATCGCAGTATCGAATTATTAAAATAATTTTGATGTTATTTTGAATTGTTATGGTTACATGGCTTTTAAAGTCTGTGGACTAAATTCGAATGTTTTGCGGGATATCTTGGTTACCTACCGTAATATTTAGCAAAAATCTGATATCGGTCTCTAAAGTTATTTTTTTGAGATGAACACGCCCATGTTATCAATTTTTTTTATATCACTACAGACGAAAAATGAAATTTCAATGCTTTTAAAAATTTACCATAACTTCATTATTTATAAAAATAGAACTAAATGTTATAGAGGGTTTTTGTAAACATTTTTATGCTTAATTTTCATTTTTCTCTTTATTTTTCTTCATTTTTAACAACGTTAATTTTTTAGATTTCCGTTTTTAGGAGTTTTTTGACAGAATTTTATTTTTTAAAACTTGTGCCCCCCAAGTTAAAATATACTTGCTGCGCCACTGAAAATTGTTTTTTTTTATAATAATTATGTCCTAGCAATAAATTTCTTCAATAAAAAAGTGATTATTTTTTGACCGACTTTTCGAAATTTATGTGAACGTTAAGGGGTTAATAAACATAATTTTTCATTTTGCTGTTTCCAATAATTTTATTTGGTAGTTATTAAATATCACAATAAATACAAAATATTCGGGATGTTCCATAATTTGTATGTTTTTTTTTTAATAAATACAAAACATTCCGGATGTTCCATAATTTGTATGTTTTTTTTTTTAATAAATACAAAATATTCGAGATATTCCATAATTTGTATGTTTGTTTTTTTCCCCCAAGACATACAGAAAGTAGATATAAATTTTTTTGTTTAATTTTGTTTACTTTCTATTAGATAAAAAAAAAGAACCTGAACCATAACTGAACCGTTTTTGCTGAATAAAAAAAATTAATGTAATAAAAACAGTAATTCAGTCAGTCAGTCCTATTTCTAAATTTGATTCATAAAGCTACAACTCTATCTACAATTTCCTCCTGATAGATAAAAGTATAAAATAAAAATACTTATTTTATCACATTATGATAGGAATTAAAATAAAAGTGTTTTGTAGTTTGTAACCATTTCAGTTTTATTCCCAAAGACCGAAATTAAAAAGATTAAAGTACATAAAAGTTTCCTACCTTCAGCTTCCTGTTTAGCTTTATACTTGTCCCAGAGCTGCCTTAGACTTTCGGGAACTGTGACAGAGGCTTGCTCGAATGCCCTTATAATATCACCCGAATATTTTTCCTGTTCGCCCGTAATAAAAGTGTAGGCGAATCCCTTATTGCCGGCCCTTCCAGTACGACCACAACGATGAACATAATCTTCATAGTGGTTAGGACAATCGTAATTCACGACTAATATCAAATGTTTCACATCCAAGCCTCGCGCAGCCACAGAAGTCGCTATCAACAGCTTAACTTTACCAGACTTAAAATCAATCATCGTAGAATCTCGATCGAACTGATCGATACCGCCGTGTAAACTCATGCAGTTATAACCTGCTTTCATCAGTTCTTTAAGCAGAATGTCGGCGTTTTCTTGCTTGTCAACGAAAACGAGGATGCTGCCGTGTTCCTGATACAGCCCCAGCAGTTCCAGTAGTTTAAGGAACTTTTGATCTTCGTCCAAGATGACCACGTGTTGTTCGACTTCTTTGCAAACGACCGAACGTCCACCAACTTGCACTTCGATCGGCTTTTGTAATATTCGTCTCGCCAGAGCTTCCATCTGACGGGGGAAAGTTGCACTGAACATGACTGTCTGTCTGTCGGGTCGGACGTTGTCGATTATTCGCATCACCTGGAATATTTTAAGGTCAGTGTAACATCACATTAAATAAATTGCATTAATTGTTTAGCTTGCCCATCGTTTTTCTTTACAACTGTTTTTTTGTAATAAAAAAAAAAGTTGACATACACCTAAAAACATTTGAAGAGATATAAACAAATATCACCATTCAAAAGTTCACTGCAGAAAAATGAAAAATCCCCGGCCCATAATTTCTTTATTTTAGGAGATAAAATTTTAGAGCTGATTGAAAATATTTAGAGGGCTAAAAGTAATTTTGAAGATGTTATTACATTTAACATATTTTTAACTGTTATTGAGATATTCGATAATAAATTTTTTCCTCATTTAAAAAAGGTGAAGGTGTAGGTCAAAATGCCATTAAATTCATCTTGAAATTCTGCCCAACTTTGCTAATTTAATCGACTTTGTAACTCTTATAATAAAAAAGTAAAATGTAATAAATCAACTAAAGCGGTTGATGAGTCTGCAGCGATAAGACGTCTCGAACCTCGAGCCTTATCACGCAAAAGTCGGTATATGTGAATAAACAGCCAGCTTAAACGAAACAATTGTGTTATACCGTGATAAATAAAACTGAACTCACAGATTTTGTTCATAAAAGTGAGTGATAGGGCAAGGGACTGAAAGCGAAAGGAAAGAACAAGAGTAAAATGGGTGAGTTCATTCCAAACTATTAAGAAATAGACCTAAGACCTAGCGATTGACAAAGATATCAAACTGAAACAGTGATAAAGATAGAAAAAAAGCAATAGCGAAATAACTAAGAACAACTGGAAAATAAACTCCAAGCCAATACTACATATACAGGGCGAAACAATATGGTCAGTGATGAGCACACATCTGAAAATACAAAAAAAAAAGAGGAACGGAGAAGTTGGAGAAGAAATACTTAAAAGAAGTAAAAAGATAAACAGAACAACCCAAAAAGAGAAACAAGAAGATAAGATCGACATGTTAACAGAAATGATGAAAGAACTAATGAAAGACACAAAAGAAGATCAGAAAACACTTCAACAGGAACTGATGGAAATTAAACAAGAAAATAAAAAATGAAAAGAAGAAAATTCGAAGATGAAAAACATGGTGGGTATGCTGAGAAGCTTAGAAAAAGATAAAATCAAAAACAACATAATAATCTCAGGATTAAAAATGAAGGAGGAAAATAGGGCCGAACGGAAACTTGGGCTGGAGCACTTTATTGAAAGAACAACAGGTGTAAGTGTACAGATTAAAGAAGCTAGAGAGATAGGAACAAAAATTTGGAAGGCGGAGCTAGACAATGTATATGATAAGGAAATGGTAATGAAAAATAAAAGTAAACTAAAGCAACTGCAGGATAGAATTTACATAAATAATGAATTGACCAAAGAAGAAAGGGAAATACAAAAAACAATAAAACAAATAGCAGAGGAAGAAAGAAAAAAAGGAAGAAATATAAGAATAAGGTAACAAAAAGTCACGATTGACGGAACGGAAGGAAATGGGACAGGGAGTGAGAAAAACTAGTGGAAAATGTCAACCCAAAAAACTGATGGAACTAGAAAAGGATGGAACATGGACAATATCCAAGCAAAAAAAAATGACATGAAGCAAGAAATAAAAAACGAAAAGAAGGTACAGGGTGATTCGAATGTTTTGCGGGGTATCTCGGTTACCGTAATAGATAGCGAAAATCTGATTTTGGTCTCTTGGGCTATCAGATTTTTTCTATCGGATTCCATTTTGGCACTACAGACGAAAAATGAAATTTCATCATTTTTGAAAATTTGCTGTAACTTCTTTATTTATTAAATTATAACAAACTGTTGTAAAGGTTTTTTATACAGATTTTTGTGCTTAATTTAAAAACAAGTAATTTTTTCATATTTTTAAATGGAAACCCTAGTTGGCCATGACTTTATGTGAAAGAGTATTTTTTTAGCTTTTCAAAAATATATAGTTTTATATATTTTTTGCAAAAAATAACCAAGATATGGCCAATTTTGTAAAAATTCGATCATCAAAGTTAGCCATGATTTCGTAAACAAGTGATGTTTGCAATTATTAAACAACTAAACGTCATTTTTTAACTTTTAAGCAAATCCGTGTATTATTTTGTATTTTATAACTGTTTATTATGGTATTGTGAACATGGCTACATTTAAACTCTTTAATATGTTAGAATATTACTTTGTAAGTGATAAAAATGTTTAGCTGTTTAATAATAACAAACATCACTTGTTTACAAAATCATGGCAAACTTTGATGATCGAATTTTTACAAAATTGGCCATATCTTGGTTATTTTTTGCAATAAATATATAAAACTATATATTTTTGAAAAGCTAAAAAAATACTCTTTCACATAAAGTCATGGCCAACTAGGGTTTCCATTTAAAAAAATGTAAGTTTACTCCATATATCGAAAGTCAAGGTAGCTATGAAAAAAATTACTTTTGTTTTAAATTAAGCATAAAAAACCTTTACAACAGTTTGTTCTAATTTTTTTAATAAAGAAGCTAAAGCAAATTTTCAAAAATGATGAAATTTCATTTTTCATCTGTTGTGCCAAAATGGAATCCGATAGAAAAAATCTGATTGCATAGGAGTTATTTTCTCAAAAAAATAGCCCGAGAGACCAAAATCAGATTTTCGTTATCTATTTCGGTAACCGAGATACCCCGTAAAACATTCGAATTTGGTCCACCCTGCACAAGATATAGAAAATGACACGAGAAAAGTAGACAATATAACAAGTAGAGATAAGGCAGCAAAAGATAAGGAAGATACCCGTAGTGTAGCAAACCTAAAGGGCAGAACTAATAGCAAATTATTATGCCCATACACAAGAAAGGAGACATCAAGGATTGCCAGAATTTCAACTCCCTCCCACACCTTCATAGGTAGATACTTAAGGATTAAGTAAAAAAAAATTATAATAATAAAGTTGCCCATACAACACATGTAGATAATTGTCACCCTATACAGGGTGCCATTTAAAACAAAAATGAAATCAAATATTTTAAAAATAATTAAATATACCTAATATTTATTAACATATTTTAAAGGAGCATACGATACTTCATATTTTGAAATAAACATCAAAGCATTAATTATTTATAGGATAGGAAGTTTCGTCTGAGACAATCTGTACAATAATGTCACTTACCTGAGGTTCAAAACCCATGTCAAACATCCTGTCTGCCTCATCCAACACGATATAAGTGACTCTCCGCAAATTCGTGACCTTCCCGCTGTTCGCCGCGAGCATGTCTATCATCCTACCAGGCGTGCAGACAATAATCTCGGCACCCCGTTTCAGTTCCGCTATCTGTTCAGAAATACCAGTCCCGCCGTAAACACAAACGGCATGTAAGTTCAAGCTTTTGGTAAACTTTTTTATATCTTTACCGATCTGCATGCACAATTCTCTCGTTGGCGTCATAATGATCGATATCGGTCCGTCCGTTTCCTCCAGAGGGGGTTGGTCGAGTATGTGCCTGAACATCGGCAGTAGGAACGCCAACGTTTTGCCGCTGCCAGTTTTCGCTATGCCGATGAGATCACGGCCCGACATGATGGCCGGTATAGCTTGGACTTGGATGGGAGTCGGTTTCTCGAAACCCAACTTCTTTAATACATTCATCTCCTTTGTGGATACTCCACACTGTGCCCATGTTTTTATGGGTTTTGGGCAACCTTTACCTGCATAAAATATTAATACATTAAATAACAACACAGAAGTAACTGCTTCGCAGTGGCGGAGCAGCGAGGGGGCAAGGGGGATATCGATGCTCCGGGCGCGTCTTGGGGGACGCCGCGAAGAAAAAATATTTATGCGTTTATTTCACTTATTTAAAGCCAGAAAAATAAAATGCCAATATAATTTTAAAATTAGTTCACATTTTCATTACAGTGTATCTGAATAAATAATGGAACATAATTTTACTTGAAACTCGCAAACTACAATAAAAATACGACCGGGGGGGGACGCAAAAAAATAGTTGGCCCCGGGCGCCGTTTACCCTTGCTACGCCACTGCTGCTTCGCGTTTATTAATTGCAAGTAAGATATTTTTTGTGCGATCGTACTAGAAACAGCTGTTTGACGGACGCGTTAGCAACCATAAAGTACTGCATTACCGGCCCTATCCCTTGCTAAGGGTAACGGCCTGAAAAGTAACTTTTACGGCCGTTGCTAAGGAGAGGGCCGGTAATGCAGTACATACGCCATCATCTGTCAGTGACAGAATGTCACGTAGTTTCTAACCTATAATTTTGAAAAATACTAAAAATTTAAATTGTTTTTAATTCGGTCGCACAAAAAATGTAATATGCACCTCGGCCAAAAAGTGTAACTTTTTGGCCTTGATACATAAATAACTATTATGAAAATTTGTGAGTGTTTAATTGAATCAAATATTTTTATTTGTGTAACCAATTAATTCCTAAACTGTTTTGTGCCACTTCATCTGTATAATTTTTTTTTACAGAAGATGAGTGTTTTTATAGATAAGCACAGCACATCAGTGGCGGCTAATAAGAACTTTCAATAGAGAGGCTGTAGTGACAAATGTAACTAAAATTTTCATTGTTGGCGGGGGTTAAAAACTCACATTATCAGTAAAAAATTAAAGCAAAAATATTATTTAAACTATTAATTACATGTTTATATTTTCTATATATATTTAAATTCCTTCGCTCTTTCTACTTTACTAATTTATCGATCATTCTTTTATTGAAATTAGTTATATTTTCAATCACAAATAATCAAATCAGGTTAAATTTTCTCGTTCTGAGGGGAACAAAAAAAATTAATTCCTTGTAAATACTGAACAGAATTTTTGTTTTTATTTTTATTCATTTACATTCAAAAAAATGTTAATAATATTTTTGAAAAATAACAGAAACAAAACACTACAAATAATGAAATATTAGCTCACAACTAGGGGCGGGCGATATCGAACTTATGATATCGAAAAAAATATCTCGCTTAAACGAAAAGATAGAGAAAAACTTTAAGGACATTTTTGGCATGGTTTTTTGTCCTTAATAAGATAGCGATGTTCAATTGCTTTTTTACCTATACAAATATTGATATATTACACCTAAATTTTTTATTTTAAAGGCAACCATAGTTGGCTTTGACATGAATCGAAAGCTATTTTTTGCGCTTTTCAAAAATATACAGGGTGAGTCACGACGGACGCATCGGAGTTTTATGGCGAAACGCTTTATATTTTCCAATTTCTGTCGCTGTTAGTTTATGTAAGTCAATAAGGGCTACATTTTAAAAATATTTTCAAACATACAGGGTGCTCCAAAAAAAAGTGCCATATCAAAGTTATACTTTTTCTTATGGAACACCCTGTATATTTTTACATTTTTGGATTCCTCTTTAAATTTAATTAAAAAAATGTATAACGTCATATGGGTCTAAAGTCAACCGTTCTCGTGAAAATCGCATTTTCATGAAAATACAATATTTCCAAAAATTTTCAACATTTAAAAACTTTAAGAAGTCTGAAAAAATTCGCTTGGAGATAAGATTGACAATAGATTACGTAACACTTTGCACCACCTACATGAAAATATTATACAGGGCGTTTTTTACGCTTGGTCAAACTTGTGAAACTTTAAACATCGATAACTCATTTTTTTAAAATACAACCCCCTATATTTTTTTTCACCGTCTTATAGAAAATTTAATTCTCTTTCGAAAACATTAATACTGTTTTATACCTAAAATTGATATTTTCCGAGATATCGCGATTTTATTGTTAATTATTAGGTCAAAGTAATATTTTCGAGTAGGTATGAAGGTAGACAGTGGTAATTTGAAACAATTGAAAGAAAAAACAAGAAAGGTTTAGTTTTATCTTTTGCCTACGCATTTTTGACATTTTTTTATAGTGAAGAGCAATCTCACGTTTAAATCGAGATTTCTTACAATTATTTATGCATTTATTTATTGGACCAGTATGATAAGATGATTAGTAAATCATATAAACAATTTTTTTGTTTAAGACGACTCTCGGTTCTACCAAAATGTCTTTGCTTAAATTCTGGTTCCACGCATTTTCAAACATTGTGTTTTATACATTGTGCACAATGTTTATTGAAGGTAAGTGTTTATGGGGTGTTAACTAAAATATAAATACACAGAAAATATTTCAAATTGGGACCGTAGTAGCTTTAATTGAACATTTATAAAAATATTTCTAGTGATAACTAAAATGTATGTAATAATAATTCAAAAATTTTTGAGACAATCACTCCTAAGTTGCGTAATGTAAGGCGTTCACTTGAAAAGAGGATCACAATGTGTATTCAAGAGGATGGTCGTCATGTTGAACATTTATTGTAATCGGCTGTTAAATTTTGTTTTTAATTATTATTACATACATTTTAGTTATCACTAGAAATATTTTTATAAATGCTCAATTAAAGTTACTACGGTCCCAATTTGAAATATTTTCTGTATTTATATTTTAGTTAACACACCATAAACACTTACTTATATTAAACATTGTGCACACTGTATAAAACACAATGTTTGCAAAATGCGTGGAACCAGAATTTAAGCAAAGACATTTTGGTAGAACCGAGTGTCGTATTATAAACATACAAAAAAATGGTTTATAGGATTTAGTAATCATCTTATCATACTGGTCCAATAAATAAATGCATAAATAATTTTAAGAAATCTCGATTTAAACGTGAGATTGCTCTTCATTATAAAAAAATGTCAAAAATGCGTAGGCAAAAGATAAAACTAAACCTTTCTTGTTTTTTCGTTCAATTGTTTCAAATTACCGCTGTCTACCTTCATAGCCTACTCGAAAATATTACTTTGACCTAATAATTAACAATAAAATCGCGATATCTCGGAAAATATCAATTTTAGGTATAAAATAGTATTAATGTTTTCGAAAGAGAATTAAATTTTCTATAAGACGGTGTAAAAAAATATAGGGGGTTGTATTTAAAAAAAATGAGTTATCGATGTTTAAAGTTTCACAAGTTTGACCAAGCGTAAAAAACGCCCTGTATAATATTTTAAAAATGTAGGTGGTGCAAAGTGTTACATAATCTATTGTCAATCTTATCTCCAAGCGAATTTTTTCAGACTTCTCAAAGTTTTTAAATGGTGAAAAATTTTGAAAATACTGTATTTTCATGAAAATGCGATTTTCACGAGAACGGTTGACTTTAGACCCATATGACCTTATACACTTTTTTAATTAAATTTAAAGAGGAATCCAAAAATGTAAAAATATACAGGGTGTTCCATAAGAAAAAGTATAACTTTGATATGCCACTCTTTTTTGGAGCACCCTGTACGTTTGAAAATATTATTAAAATGTAGCCCTTATTGACTTACATAATCTAACAGCGACAGAAATTGGAAAATATAAAGCGTTTCGCCATAAAACTCCGACGCGTCCGTCGTGACTCACCCTGTATAATTTGCCTATAGTTACCATTTAAAACAGGGAAAGTTAGGTGTAATATATCGGTATTGATATGAGTAAAAAACAATTAAACATCGCCATCTTATTAAGGACAAAAAACCATTCCAAAAATGTTTTTAATGTTTTTTTTTAATCTTTTCGTTTAAGCGAGATATTTAACATTTTTGAAAAGTGCCAAAAATCGGTTTTTGGCTATATTTCAAAAATTAAAAAAGATATCAAAAATCTATTTACAGCAATGAATTTCTCTCGGAAAAATAAATCGAAGCTATGTACTTAGTTTTTTTTTGTCTCTGATAATAACCGAGATACCCTGTATGGGCATCGAAAATAGACCACCCTGTACATTAACTTAAAAGATGAAATTTTGTCAAAATAATTTATACCTTTGACTCTGATACCTTCCAGTATCTCTTTATATGCATCTACTTCATCGTGGGTCATTTTAGCGATTTCAGGAACCTCGACGTAAAAGTTTTTCCTAAATGGCGCGTACCGTATATGATTGTGGTCGATTTTAATAAGTTCCTTTCGTTGCTTGTTCGCTATGTTAGCCGCGGTGTCTTTCAGGTCTTCCTGTTCTTCCTCAGACGAATATTCCAATCCATCCTGGTTCTGTTCAATCAGTTCGCCCTTATTTATGCTGATTTTTGATTTTGCAACTCCTGTGACGATCACCATACCTGATATACTCGACGTCGTATCAGTTATGACTCCCTTTTTCAAGTCCAGTTTGTTTATCTGCCGTACCTCGTCATGAACTCCTTTACAGAAAATATTAAATTATTAGATTTATGTACTAAACAGAATAATATTTTATACGTATAATATTATATACACGATGTTTCACTTTTCAATGCGGCACTGCTGCTATTTTTTCAAATAATGATATTGATAATACAAGGTTGGTTAGGAGTAGGGTACCTTTATAAACAGGGTAGGGACAGGCGCTGGACAACTTTCTATTGGCTGAGGTCGAGTTTCGCTTGCGACTAGGCTGCAACCTCCAGATTTTAAATAATTTGCATGGAGAACATAGGCGAATGTACACATTTTATTTTTTCTTGCGTGTTCAGATTGTATAAGTGTGATCCAAGACTTTAAAAGACATTAGTGATAGTTGTGTAAGTTATTACCATACGTAAATTTCATAAGTTAAGTTAAATACAATTATTTTTTTAATTTTTAAGAAAATGTGCATTGTAATTATTTGTCTACATCGAACTTAATAGCAATGATTGGAATTAATAATGTAATTTTGTCATAAATTATGAAATTAAATTGATGAATCTATACTTTTCAGTTGCTCATTGGACATTAAAACAGGAATGAAGTAAACAATTGTTTGCAACTTAATTATCATAATTAATTAAAGATGCTTATTATTTGTATCAATTACAATATAAATTTAAAGACCAAAGCCGTTATTAAATAATTTTGTTAAGTTAGGTATTAGGATTCTTCATTTGATAAATATCATTGAATTAGAAATATTTTTGTAAACGTAAAAACAAAAAATATGTTTATTATAACGTCTTGAAGCCGAAAAAAAATTGGTTAACGGTTAACCGAAAATCGAGAACTTAATTTTTATAATGGTTTTTGCCTAAAAACCAATATTTTTATAAAAAAAACTGGTTAACTGTAAAAAAACTGATTTAACTTTTAAACCGGTTTTTGACATTATTTAGAATAGGAATGCAAATCATGAAAAGATATTATCTATTTATAATTTTATAATGTACTTATGTACAATCAAGCGTTCAGTAATGACCTCTGGTAAACTAATCGCATTTAATACAGATTTGGTATTGTTTTAAAGTAATTTTTATCCAAAAAAATGTTTAAAAAACCGGTTTTTAATTACTTGTGTTAAAGTGACTGTTTTTTTGCTAATTAAAATAACGGTTTTAGTTAAAAATCACTTATATGAAGAAAAAAAAAACGGTTGACTGTTGCCCTGCTAAAAGTAAGTACAGTATAATCACGGTCTACTACACAGGTTAGGAGGCCTGTCAAAAAATCAGGAACTTTTCGACATAAATTTCCGTTAGATGGCGATAAGTCTAAGAACTTGAGCTTGCACTAGGTGGGATCTTATTTTGAACAAAATTGACTTAAAAATTCGATAAAAACATTTGAATATACATCCTCTGATTGATTATATTCGAATTTTGCGAAAGCCTTTAAATATCGCTGACTGTCAAAATCTTGTACACGAACCGGTTCTTAGACGTATCGCCATCTAGCAATAATTTATGGCGAATGGTTCTTAGACTTATCGCCATCTGTGGGATAATTTACGGAACTAGTTACCGGCCTCAGTCGTTTTTATATGGAAGTTTCCCAACCTGTGTAGTAGACCGTGAGTACAATATATTGTTGCAACTATCGTACACACAAAAAAACACTATTATTACATGTGTTTTAAATTCTTTTATGTACACTGCGTGTATCATGGGTTGCATGCTTACAGTGGAATATTTGTCCTAGATCGATTAGTTTTTGTTTTATGACAACCAACTTTGTTTTTTCTTATGAGCGTCAGTTTTGCTATTTACATAATCAAATAGCATTTATTTTTCTAAATCCATTAATGTATCACACATGCTATTTTACTTTTTCTTTCATTGTCAAATTTCAAAAAATACGTTTTAACACGTTAACTGCCACGAGGTACAGCGTCTGTGCCTCACTAAAATTGCTCCGGAGGGTTTGAGTCACAGCGTTTGTGCCTCAGTGATTGTTTACACAATATATTCCGTAGTTTAGCAATGTTACCTCATACATCATTTTTGTAAATGTAGTTTAATTCTTCATAGCCTGACAGACCCAAATGTATTTTTAGCTCATGATTTTTTTATTTTTTAGTCTCAGAAATATTAAAATCAATAAAAAATGCAAAGAAACTGTATAATTTGTATATTTATTAGAAAAAAATGTGCAATTTCTGTATAAATAAAATAAAACAAATATACATGTGTTTGCCACATTAAAAACAAACTAACAAAGGTTTTTTTTTTTTAAACTTAGTAAATTCAATTAAAAAAACGGAATAAACGAATAAACAGCAAATATGTAATAAGTAAGACAAAAATTACACAGGTATTTGTTTATGTTGTTGTAACTTTATGTTTTTGAAAAAAACAGTTTACACAGAATGACTTACTACACGCATCACATTCCCACGTTTTTCTTATTGTCTTGTTCTGGGCATATATTCTGCCAAAGTAACAAGTAGAACTAAGCAAAAGAATTGCACAAAACAAACTTCACTTAACACTGTTTAGAAGTGTTGTAAATTTTAGTTTACAAATATAAAGACCAATATTATACCATTGGTCAATATGAAAAGAAATTTGTTATAAGAAACACATGTTTCTAATATGTTTGAAATTCCGTAAATAGTAAAAATCCATATTCCAATAAAATTTAAAACTAGTCAAAAGCTTTGTTGGTTTATTACTTACAATAAATGAAATTGTTCAAAATTTATTAAATGTTTATGACCTTGTTGTAAATTTTATTAGTAAGGATTTAAAACTGAATGCTTTGACAATAAAATAAGTTTGTGCAATGTCCATATCGGTAAAACCACTGTGTGAACTAAACATTCAAGCGAGGTACAGTATATGCGTCTCACACGGCCTGTAATGGTAAATCCATGCGTTCAGGCCACGAGGCACAAACGTTGTGCCTCAAACAAAACTTTAAAAATTTGCCAAAATAACAATAAAAAAATCTATTTTGAGAACATTTATCAATTTTCTGATATAAAAGGAACCTAAATATATAAAAAAAAATTATGGCCCCCGGGACCCGAAATTTTTTGTCAATGGTGGCAGTTAACGTGTTAAACAATAACCATTATAAATCAGGTTGGCCGGTCATTGTAGTTTATGTTGTTTCCATGACAACCGATCAACAAACTAAAAGTTTTGAAGGCCTGTTAAGTGGTAAAAATGAACTTTAATAACGAAGAAAAACGCGATATACTGCCCATAAGAGAAAACAAAGTTGGTTGTCTGAAACAAAAACGAATCGACGTAAGAAAAATTTGTGACCACCATCCGATTCGGCTTAAAAAGTTGCTTGGGCAACTGTTTTACACATTTAAAATATTTCAAACTCCAAAGGAGTTATAAACGATTTTCAAAAATGGACTTTCCAGTTTTTCCCAATTTTCTCGGATACCGTTTGAGATATTTCCAATTTCTCTTTGGATTATCAATAAGCATCGAATTTAGCAACTTTGCTAAATTTAAACCTATACTCTAGCTATTATAATAAGCGAGATCCCCATGCTTAAACTCGAATTTCAAACACCCTGTATAACACAAGCTATGGAATTTTGAAACAAAACAATACCTTGTATAAAATACATTCCTAAATAGCTTACTTTTGTCTTATTTTACGAACATTGTATTTTTATTATTTTCGGAGATGGCAATAGTGTTACATCAAAAAGTGAAACACCCGTACATAATATTTTAGTCAATCATTGCTTAAACGCAAATTATCTTTGTAATTATTTGTTGTAAACCAACCTTGCATAAACGCATCTAGAGTATCTATATCATCTTCTTTTTCCTCTTCCATTATTTCTTCTGGTGGTTCCACTTTTACTTCTTCCTCTTCTTCTTTTTCTTCCTTGACCTCACTCTCATCCTTTTCTTTTTCATTAATTTTATCCTCGTCTTCGGAATCATCTTCCAACGACCATTTTTTTGCCGCGCCATGGGGTAGGTTAGAAGCAAGTGTCCCCTTTTGAGCCTCTTTTTTAATGGCTTCCTGTTCGCGTTTCTTTCGTTCGGCTCGCCAACGTTCTATTCGTTCGCGACGTTTCTGCATTTCTAATTCCAATTTCTTTTGCTCTTCTTCCTGTGAAACATTAATCAATTAGCAAAAAGATAGTTAGTAATCAAAAATGTACACACCTTATCAAGATTTGTCGGATCAAAAGGTAATTCTGAATGATCATCCGATTTATTTTTGGATTCTCGCGGTGATTTCGATCTTGACCTGTCACGTCTTCGGGACTTGCTTCCTGATATCCGCTTTTCTTTACTGTCACCACTTTAATTAAAAATACACATGACATTGATATATAATAAAAAATACAGTTTCTACCAAGAACATTAAATTAAAAATTAAGTTTTGTAACTATACCGTCTCCGATCTCTGTCCCTGCTGTGAGACCTTCTTTCCCTTTTTTCTCTTGATCTGCTTCTTCGATGACGACTTGATTTTATCTTATCACGTTCTCTACTACTCGCTCTTCTACGTTTACGTTCTGGTGATCTACTTCTATCTCGAGTCTTATCACCACTCCTAAAAAGTAATTGCAATAGGTATTAAGCAAAATTAAAGGAACAGTAACAAAACAGGAATAATGAAAAGTAAGGTTAGGAATACGGCTGCTTGGAAGACATCAATATAAATAGATTTCAAACTTACCCGTTTGTTCTACCCATTATTGATAGACGAAAAACTTTCTAGTGTTTCTATACAAGTCTTGTATATAACAAAAAAAATGAGTGATAATTTTTGTTGTCAAACACGAGAATGTTTAACTAGTTGGTATTGTTAACTTTAGTAACTTACCAGTGTGCCAACTTTAACATAAGAGAATTATGTGGCTTTTCCTTTTTCTATGGTTCATACCGTGGATTCACTTAATCCTAAAAATTGATTTAAAAGAGATCGACTATCTTTTCGCAGGACATTGCTTTTAGATTACATTATTATATGCTATGCTATTATTAGCATGCTCACAGAATAACGACTTTTCGTCGAAAAATAATAAAACATAAAAAGACGCTCTTTAAACTGTCAATTACGACAGCAATCGTGTTTTGTTTAAATACGATTTTGTAAAAAAAAAAAAAATAACTTTTAAGTCTGTTTAAGTCCTTTTTAGACTACTGATTTTTAATTATTTTTTCGTTTAGGAAAATAGAATAGAATTTTTATATAAAAATCTCGTTCAATAATTTTGCATGGAAAATATGAATCGTTTACATGGTTATAATTTTTGATACAAAAACTAATATATTTTGCGTTTCAGGGTATCTAATTCTGCAAGCTTGTTATCTCTTTGTTTCAGTAATTCATTTATTTTCTCTTCTCCCAACTCCCACAGCATCATTCCCAAGAGATAATTAAATTTCTCTGCTACCGAGAGCTGTTTGGAAGTCAGTTTCTAAAACTATTACAATTGTAATTTTGTGCAAAACATGAAAGAAAGTAAAATAATTAGATATTCTAGATTAGTTTGTAATTGTAACGAATTTTCAGTTCAAATCACATCATTAAAAAAAAAAGTTAATACACTTACACACATAGCAATTTTTTTTGCAAGAGAAATAATTTTGTTATTACATTATTTTTTAAATCATAATGGATATCAGCAAAAAATACATATAAGACAGTATATTTACCTTATATTAAAATACACAACATAAATTTAAAAATACATACAAAAGATCCACTTATAAAGCTGATGTTAAAAGGAACATAATTTTCAAGAGTGATAATGCTCTTAGGAGGGTGGGAACACATTTGGTTGCAGTTTTAGGGAATTAATTTTGAATGGAAGTGTTTCCTGTTTTCAATAAAAAATTTAAAGACTAGGAATATTCAATGTATAAAAATCTGTTGCTAGATGGTAATAAGTCAATATGAAACATCAGCATGATATTAAATTCTGCATTACGTAAATCAAGGGTTGCAAAATGTATAGAGTGCACCACTTAATGTGGATCACTCCGAGATTTCGGTTAATATAAGAACAAAAAGTTACATATAATAACGTTTAATACATAGCAACATTAGGACATTTTAAAGAATGCATTATTAACATAATAAAAATCAAAAATTAAACTTTGGGCTTTTTTATTTTAATAAATCTTTTTTACATAGGTAGCGCACAGATCACCATAACACGACCGCGATCGCGTTGTTATGGTGTGAACTTTTATTTTTAGTTTTATTTCTAAAAACAACATTTATTTAAGTTAAACATTTAATTGTGTCTATTTCTATCATATAAGCAATTTTCAGAATTGGAATTGGCCGCCATTAGTTGCTTATATCGCGAACTCACTGTATATGGTTTTTCACCAGTAGATATGTGTTATCATATTTTCTTCTTCTTCTTTTACTAAGCCTTATGCCTCACGGCCTCAGTTTTGTTGATATGTTTTTAATTAAAAATAAAATTTTTAAATAAAAACATGCCAACAAAACTTAATAGTAACTTTTAATAGTGAATTATTTGAAGTTTTGAAGCTGTGTCGACTTTCGAAAGTCCCGCTTAATTTAGTTCACCAAGACATGGACGAGATGGCGCAGCAATACTGCACAAGCAGTTACCTAGGCACTTCGTATTCTATCTTCTTCTATGTGGAGCGGTCGCTTCTGTATTCTGTGATCTACCCCTGCCTTTGCAATTCTTCGACGCGTGTGGGTAGATGTTGCAACATTGGAATTTTGCATGGGCTGTCACTTTTACGTCAGTTTTCACAAAATTTTACATATAACGATGCCCAAAAGCAATGGAGTGTAATTGCTACAAATTTAAATAGTATGTAAAATGTATTGGAATGAGTATCCCTCGAAAGCGTAAATTTTTTTCGAAATTCATAGACATTTAATTGTGTAAATGTAGGGTTGCCAGAAATCCTGAATGTATAAAAAGAAAAATACAAATCAAAAAAGAGAACATTGCGGAATTAACTGAAAAACATATTTATTAAGAAAAAAATTGCACAATTGTAGCAAAAATAGATTATTCTTATATATTATTTCTAATTACACATATATCAGTAAAATTATTTACATATATATTCATAAATATAATATAAATCATTGAAAATTAGTTTCTTTGGTTGGAGAAATCACGTCCTAATAAACTAACATACCTAGTATAAAGTAGCCTTCTATCCAATAAAATCGGTTATTTAGATTCCTTTTCATATTATTAATAAGAAAAAAATATTTATTCATTAAATACCTAAATTTATTAGAATCTTTTGGTTCTTTAAGAAAAAATTTTTTCATACATTTATTCTTTTTTAATTAAATTTAATTTTTGAAGTAATAGATGTTACAATGCTTTTTTTTCGTTAGAAAATCTGTATTATTTTTAAACTCATCATAAAAATAATTACAAGAAATATTCTTGTAATTGTATGCATTAAGTTTAAGTTCGAATATTAAATGAACTTCACTAAACATTCTCATTTCAAAAAAGGGTAACCGAAAAAAGAGAACAAAAGTGAACATTTTTACATGAAAAAAGAAAAAGAAATATCAGAATTAAAAAAGAGAAAATGTTTCTTTAAAGTGATATTCTGGCAACCCTATGTAAATGAACATCATTTTCAGCCTCAATTAAATTTATAAATTTAATATCATCCATAATAAAAGAAAACAACAACTCACAACACACACAAAGGTTACGATTTGGGTGCAAAGCGAGCGGTATTTGCCAAGAGGAGTGGGTCTACCCACTCGCGTTGAACGCGAATGGAGCGCCTGCGAGAGGAGACGTTGGGAATACGATTCTCAGTGGTTTGTGCACCCCTCGCGTTCAACGGTAGCGATATTGCTGAACAGGAGGAGTTGAGAATACTAGCCCAGTTATTTTTATACATAGGAGTGGTATTCATGTTTTTTTTTATATAAAACACCTTGTATATTGTATATTTGGTAATTTTTGGATGTAAAATTAAATTCTATTGCAAAAATATTATAGGTTGTTTATGTCTTAAGTGAACCGTTTTTGAGTTATTAACGGTTTTCTGAAAATTTTGACAGGTTCAGACCTTTATAAAAATATTTATATTTATGAACATAACAACACCAGAGCAATTACTCTGGTAATGTATTATGGTGCCTGTCCACGTGAGAGTAAACTACTCTCGATAGCAGCGTCGCCAAGGATACAGCCCCTAAGAGTAACTCGCGATTGGCTGTATCCTTGGCGACGCTGCTATCGAGAGTAGTTTACTCTCACGTGGACAGGCACCATTAGACAATAGTGTCATAGCGATTGCCGACTAGTTACATTTTGAAAATAATATACAGGGTGTTCGTTATACTCGGTCCATTAAGCTAAACTTAAAAAGCATATGTCATCTTTTTTAAATGGAACACCCCATATATTTTTACATTTTCTTGTAGAAAATTTAATTATCTTCCAAAGTTATTGAGCATGTTTTATGTCTAACTATAATCTTTTTGAAGTTATTTCGTTTCTTATGATTATTTGCCAGTATTTTACCTAAAATATCGGTAGTAGCCTTTGAAAATTCAAAACAATTTGTATGAACTGTCAACCAGAACAGTTAATCGGCACAATTTCCACTATTATTTCTTATGTAAGCATCCTTTTTTAATACGTGGTCAAATTCAGAATTAAATTCTTTATCCGAATCAACAAAAAAATGTACCTATACTATGTAATTTAGAAAAAAAAAAACAGTTGCTATCGTGGGTTTGACATACGTCATCGCACATATAACAAATGCACGTCACTAAATAGAGAATTTGTAGCCGTTTCCAAAAATATAAGGTTTGTCGGGGTTATTTTCAATAATTAAAAAGTTATAGGGGTGCGACAGTCAAACTGAATCACCCGGTATAAATCTAAAAAGCAGCATGGTCAATTATTTATATTTTATTGGCCTTTTTAATATTAATAGTAAAGTGGAATTCGAAACAAAGTAGGCCGTGCTATTCTTAGTCTATCGGAGTTATTCTAGTTAGCAACTTCTTTAAAAACCCATAAATACAAAGCAAATTTTCAATACTTGGAATATCCGAGTCTGCTAAATTAATTTAATTAAATGAAAACAATGTAAAATTCAATTTTTATTATAAAACGAATGAAGTTACAAGCACACCTTAGGATGAAATAAATAACAACTAAAGAATATTCTTAAAAGTACATCTGTAGTATCAACATATACAGATATAACTGAACTGATTCATCTGATCTGGTGCAACTAGCTGTAATTAAATAATTTACATCATTTTATTAAACTACAACAGATTAAATTTGGTTCAGAGTTAATGTTCAACAATTATATATAACAAATTCAACTGATAAAACAAGAATTTCTTAAAAAACGGTCCTTTCCATAATATATAACAAGTGACACAGTCGTAGACAACGGCAGCTGCATACATCATCATTCCCACTCTGTCGTACCGGGAGGTTTACTCGTTAGATCGTATAAAACTCTAGAAATGCCAGGTACCTGAAGCACTTCTGTAACCATCCTCTGTACAACCTGAAACAACGATCATTCACTTAATTTCAGTTCTGTATGAATCAGTTTCCAAGGTAACAAAACAAACAAACAGTTTGTTAAAAAAGTGACAGTTGTTTAACTTCGGCAAGCATCACAACTCTTTCTTTTTAGCTTAAAAATGTTTTAATAAAATGGTAAGCTTTAATTACTTACATCTGTGGGCAACTGTTTTCCGGGTATAGCAGGTACGCCAGTCATAAAGTCATGTGTACAAAACGGTCTTAGCACCACGGATCGTTGGCAAGAGGGAATCCTGAGTGCCTGATCCCTGTCGAAATGGAGAGGTAGAAGAACTACTGGCATTTGACTAATTGACCCACTGTGACCACTACTTTGAAGAACCTGTTGACAAATATTGAGTTATTCATAAAAACTTAAATTCATTTTAACGTACGATAATAATTAAACCAATATCATGTTAAGTAATTATTTATTCCCTAAACCGATGCTGAACGAATAAAGAACCTACACAGGTGTTAAAAAAATGCGTAGAGAATTAATTTAAAGGGCATAATTAACTAAAATAGAAAAATAGTTTATAAAAACGTGTCTCACATCATACTTTTTAAGATACAGGGTATCAAGCTATAAACTTGTGACTATTTTTCTTGTGCCATGAAAGTTGTTATTTTCTGACATCTCATGACTCATAAGGTTCTTTTATGTACGAATGCTTAAAAAGTTTAGTTTATTCGTCTACAACCAATAACTAGGCAGATTTACAGCAACGAGTGGAAAATGTCTTTTATACATTTTGGGTTCCCTCGCAGTAACCTGATCCCTAGAGGGCGCGTTCCCAGGTGGCGGATAGGGGAATGCCCAAACCGGTCTGACTTAAATTAGACCGGTGGGTAGGTGGGAAATAAAATACCATCCGCGGACCAACAGGCCCTTCCAGTTGAAGGTTGAGACATCGGGCCAACTCCTCGGTACTCAGAAAAACTATAAACTGTTAAAAAACCAAATCATCGACCTCGGAACAGGACGGAGAAAAGACGACAACAACTATGAAAACGGACAACGATTTATGGTACATGGAATGTCCGAGGTCTTTTCAATAAACCAAATGAAGTGCTTAAAGAATTAACAACATTAAAAGTAGATATTGGTAATCACTGAAACAAAAAGAAAGGGAACCTAGGGAATTATGACCACTTTTACGGTGGAGTCCCCCAAGAAAGACGAGCACAGCAAGGAATCTCAATTATGATTCATAAAAAATTAAGAAAGTATATAACAACATGGGAATATTTGTTTACGTGGATATAGAACAACGGTTTTAGGAGCGTATGCAATCAACGATGACACACTAGTAAGCATCAAGGACAATTTCTTCGAACAGCTAAATGAGGAAATTACAGAAATTGGAAAATCACGGGAACTAATACTACTGGGAGATTTCAACAGCAGAGTAGCAAAAAAAGATAGAGGTAGAGTGGTGGGAGGATACGGAGAAGAAATAGTCAATAATAATGGAGAAAGATTGATAGATAATATGAACTCAAAACCAACTTAAAATTCTAAACAGATTTTACCAACATAAATCAATACATAAATACATCTGGATCCAGGAAACAACAACAGATTATGCAATGACAGGACAAAAAACAAAACAGAGTTCAAGACGTGAGGGTACAAAAAAGGGGTGTATCATGCGGTAGTGACAATTACTTACTCCGAACAAATACAATATTCCCAGGAAAAGACAAAAAGGAAATAAAAGACATAAGAACACAAGAAGAAGGAAACAGAATTGAGCAACTGGAAGAAAAAAATATAATCTAAAAAGTCTGATGGACGAAAGCGTAAGAAAACTGTATCAAAGTAGACTGAACGATAAGATAAAAGCACGAGCGTTTAATGACATAAACCAGCACTATGAACACATAAAACAATGTATTCATGAAGCTGCTTTTGAAACCCTAGGGGTACACCAAAGAAAGAAAAACAAAATCCGTATTGGAAACAGAAATAGAACAAAAAAGCAAAAACTACCACAAATATCTAAGCTCAACGAAAATCGAAGATAAACTAGAATACAAAAGAACCCAAGCAACATGAGGCGAAAGATAAGTAAGAAGAAAAACGAGGCGTGGGAAAGAAACTGTCAAAGAATTAACACCTACTTGGGAGGAAGTAGAAGTTTGGAGAATAATAAAAAACTTAAGGAACAACAAGGGTAAAGATATAATATCAATAATAAAAAGACAAGACTGAGAAAAATATTTTAAAGAATTGCTAGAAAAGAGAAGAGAAGAATTTCAGGAATATCAAAATTCGAACAGTGTGGTATTTAATATTTAAATGACATTTGTTGATTAAGATTTTTTTGTTTTCCACGGCACACTTGAAAATTTTGTGAAACCTAACTTATTTCAGTTAAACTTTTATTTTTTATTTCTTATTAGTTTAGCACTAAAATTAACTTATGATTACATCGTTGAATTCAGAAAAAAAAATGTCTACCAGAATTGGTAAAAAAAATAGATGGTGCCATTTGGAAAAAAAAACTGACTAGCGTTTGACATTTAAGTTGAACTTAAAAAAAATTGAAATCCAATTCAGTTTATAGTATTTGAGGAGACATTTCATTTAGTTTTTTGTTCACCAAAATCGGACCACAAACAACGGAGTTACAGCTTGCGGCGTTTTTTGTGTGACATCCTGTATATGACAACCATACACAGAAAGGGTTACAAAAATAAATGCGAAAATTACCGTGGAATAGCAGTTACAAGCTCCACGAGTAGACTATACGGTAAAATTATAAAAAACAGAATATCAAGACATGGAAACTGAAGAACAGGCAGGCTACCGAGCAGGGAGGTCAACAATTGACCATGTGTTTTCCCTAGCCCAAGTTATTGTAACAAAGACTTCACAAAATCAGGAAAACCACCTACTTGTTCATGGATTTAAAAAAAGCATATGACAATGTTCTTCTAAGTAAGCTCTGGCAAACTTTGGAAGGAACCAACATTAATGTCGAATTGATTAACGCTGTGAAAACGATTTATAATAATACATTTTTCATATACAGGGTGAGGCATCACTTATGACACCCTCACTTATTTTGTTATTGGAAAGAATTATCAAAAAAAGTTTTAAATAAAAGTTGTTTGATACACTATTTCCCAAACTATTGTCATGTCAAATAAAACAAAAACAAATATGGTGCCGTAACTCCTAAAAAAACAAAAGAAAACAAAAAATTGACATGACAATATTTTGGGAAATAGCGTATCAAACAACTTTTATTTGAAACTTTTTTTGATCATTCTTTCCAATAACAAAATAAGTGGGGTGTCATAAGTGATGCCTCACCCTGTATAAATGTAGCCATAATTATAATAATAACTACAAAGACACAATTGCACAACAATACTATAAAATTCTAATAAATGATACAACAGACAATTGACACAGTCGTTTGACATTTAGTTAGTTCGTTTTTGTTTTTATTTTCATGGATAGCTTGATAAGTGATTAGTAAAATACGATTTTTCTTGATTTTGTGACTTATTTATAAAAATAGATATATCAAGTAATATCTCATTAAAAAGAAAAAAAAAAGCACATTTAACTATTTCATAGCCACTAAAGAATCTAAAATAACAGTTACATTCTACATTAAAAAGTACCCTATGAAAAAAGTACTGATAAAATTGATCTAATGATTAAGACAAAAAAGTTACGAGAGAAACTGAAATTCAACAATTTCATATAACATAATACAACTTTAAAATTAATCTTTTTGATAATTTATTTTAATGTACATCGGCATGTAGCTCCAACATCCAAGCTCGACAATTCAGAACTGTTCTACCGACTTTGTATTAATTTTGGAGAGTGGTATCAGCAACAACTAAAATTTAATAGACTGTCACTTTCTTAACTCTCCCATATTTATTAATACGTTCAGATTCATTAACCGCATATTCTTGTACTATCACTCAAGTTTGTAAAACAATTTTGTATCAGTTTCTTGCTTACTATAAATTGGTAAATTAAAAGTAAACAAATTCTAGTGATAGCGAGTATCAGCTGGGAATGACCCAATTCATTACGATGTGAAAACATTTCTGATTCAAAAGCTTTCTCTTAATATCACCATGATTTGGAACAGACTTTTTTTATAATAGAATAATGTGTCGACAGCTAATTTTGCAATTTAAATTAAACAAACACTTATGGCATAATACACAAGATATTTAATTTGCGTCATGAAAGATCTGATGTCATTAATTTATTATTAATCATTACTTTGTACAAAAATTTAAATTTAAATTTTTAAAACTAAAAAAGATTTGAAACAAATTAAAAAATCAAATTTCATTTTTTGCCCCTATGCATTTTTGAAAACATTTGAATATTGTTACAGATTAAACTCGATTGTATACAAGTTTTCACTGATTTAACAGAATCTCTATCACTTATACAGGGTGTCACACAAAACACGCCGCAAGCTGTAACTCTGTTGTTGGTGGTCCAATTTTGGTGAACAAAAAACGAAATGAAATGGCTCCTCAAATACTATAAACTAAATTGGATTTCAATTTTTTTCAAGTTCAACTTAAATGTCAAATGATAGTAATTTTTTTTTCCAAATGTGATTTAAACGTCAGTGTGGTATTTAAATGACATTATTTGTTGATTAAGATTTTTTTGTTTTCCACGGCACGCTTGAAAATTTTGTGAAACCCAACCTATTTTAGTTAAACTTTTATTTTTTATTTCTTATTAGTTTTGCACTAAAATCAACTTATGATTACATTGAATTCAGAAAAAAAATGTCTACCAGATTTAGTAAAAAAATAATAGATGGTGCCAATTGAAAAAAAAAAATGACTATCATTTGACATTTAAGTTGAACTTGAAAAAAATTGAAATCCAATTCAGTTTATAGTATTTGAGGCGCCATTTCATTTACTTTTTTGTTCACCAAAATCGGACCACAAACAACGGAGTTACAGCTTGCGGCGTTTTTTTGTGTGACACCCTGTAATAATCCAAATTAAGTGACATACAATGGAGTTCAGCTTGGTAAAAGATTAAATAAATATTGTTTATAATTCTAAACAACTTCTTTACATGAAACTAATCGATTGTAACACAGTAATATCAATTTTTCACATCTTGAACAACCAATTATTAAGCAATGGAACTCACCCCTGTAGCTACATCGTCAGCTTGTCTGATCGTACTTAGGGCATTACTCGTTAAATATGTAGGAGTAAGATCGGGGATTATTTCCTTCACTAAATCACCGAAAATATAGCACACCCTGTTAATATTGTGACATATGCGAGGTATGAGACGGGCTAGAAATATTAGGTCTTCCCAGTCAGGGTCGTGTTCACTAGATATACCAACTACGTAGCTGTACGACCTACAGTCCCCCTGTACGCCGACACTTCGGATTGGAAGTAACGTGGCCGATAACTTTTGTTTACTCGATATCCTTCGTAGAGCTTTTCTGTAAAAAAAGTCTTGTTAATATTTAGTCGAGTCAAACGAACATAAAAGTATGGAAATTTGTTTCTATTGAGAAAACGATTAGATATATGAAACTAAAGGTTTAAGATGGTCGACTAATTCTGTTATATTTTGGTTAAAACATAAAAATTGAAGCTGTAGTTTTTTGCTTGGTGGCCCATGTAGATTTTTTTTAAATGGAAACTTAGGTATTGAGATTTTTAAATCACTATGTCATCTTTTTTACATCTAGAGTAAAAATTATAAGATTTACTTTAAAAGAAATGGTAGGCACAAAAATTAAAATATCATACATGCAATTTTCCCAATTTCAAATGTAGTTACATCTGCAATAACAAAAATAATGAGTGTGGAAACGATCATGATATAATTAAAAAAAGTAAAAAATATTATGAGCTTTATGAGTTAAGCACTAAAATCCAGTGGTACATCTAGAAAAAATTGCGCCCATGGCAAGCAGCAACGTTGCGTCCCTAAACATTTTTAGCCAGGGTACGTGGATTACTTAATGTGTTTGAAAATTATGATTAAATCAAAGAATGATATAAATAAATATGTATTGTATTTCGATGATGTAGGTTACATGGAGATGATAATTAGTTTTATTATACTGGCAGCGCCTTTAATGGCAAATACCAAAACAAAGTCAAACTTTAAAGAGCTCGAATTTTTAAATATCTGTTAAGTAATTTTTATGCACAAAAAAAAATGTTTTTTAAAAATTTTACAAATAACAATAAATCCAAATAAAAATACTGTTTTAAAATAGTATATTATACAAGAGATGAAAGTCCAGTTTTTTCGTAGTTTTTTCGTGAGGTGAGAAAATCTCACAAACGAAAAAAACTGATTTCATCTCGAGTCGTAAATGCTATTTTTTCTACGAAATTAAAATTATATTATAGAACCAACGTTAATGTAAACGAATCAAATGACAATTATTATGTATAAAGTTTTAATTATTCATTTCATTTCCGTAGCGACAACACCACATTGACATTCACATAAATAAAATTATAACCTTCAAACGAAATATATCTAATATTAATTTTTGTACCATTCTTTGGCTTTTATAAAAAACGGTACATTAAAATTTAGTTATTTGATTAGAATATTAACGCAATTTTAATTAATTGAGTTTAAGCTTAAAAAAATTGTAAATTTTACAATTTGATATTGACATTATTTTCACCACTAGAGATGAAAGTAAAACTTTCATGTAGGGTAGACAGTGAGAATATTGACAACTTTCATATACATGAGTAGAAAAAATATATTACGGACGTTTATCATTTAATAAATACATTTTAAATGGAAGGTGTAATATATTTAAATAAGCACAACAAAAAAATGCATTTGCCTTTAAAATAAATAAGTTTTAACAAGTGAAGAATGAGAAACTATTGTAATGAAAATTATCCCCTGAAAAAATTCATAAATATTTGGAAATTTTTACTGATATGAATAAAAAATTGAAACATTTTTGAGTTTTCAATACAGGGCGGACCAAATTCGAATGTTTTACGGGGTATCTCGGTTACCGCAATAGATAGCGAAAATCTGATTTCGGTCTCTTGGGCTATTTTTTTTGAGAAAATACCGCCTATGCAATTAGATTTATTCTATCGGATTCCATTTTGGCACTACAGACGAAAAATGAAATTTCATCATTTTTGAAAATTTGCTACAACTTCTTTATTTATTAAATCAGAACAAAATCTTATATAGGTTTTTTATACAGATTTTTATGCTTAATTTAAAAACAAAAGTAATTTTTTTTTTAGCTATCTTGACTTTTGAGATATGGAGTAAACTTACATTTTTTTAAATAGAAACCCTAGTTGGCCATGATTTTATGTGAAAGAGTATTTTTTTAGCTTTTCAGAAATATATAGTTTTACATATTTGTTGCAAAAAATAGCCAAGATATGGCCTATTTTGTAAAAATTCGATCATCAAAGTTTGCCATGATTTCGTGAACAAGTGATGTTAACAATTATTAAACAACTAAACGTAATTTCGAAGTACATTTGCCAGCCTTAAGCAAATCCGTGTATTCTTTTGTATTTTATAACTGTTTATTGTGGTATTGTGAACATTGCTAAATTTTAACTTTTTGAAAAGTTTAATATGTTAGAATATTACTTTGTAAGTGATAAAAATATAGCGGTTGCTGCAGAATTTACTTGGAAATGACGTTTAGTTGTTTAATAATTGCAAATCACTTGTTTACGAAATCATGGCAAACTTTGATGATCAAATTTTTACAAAATTGGCCATACCTCGATTATTTTTTGTAACAAATATATAAAACTATATATTTTTGAAAAGCTAAAACAATACTCTTTCACATAAAATTATGGCCAACTAGGGTTTCTATTTAAAAAACTGTAAGTTTACTCCATATCTCAAAAGTCAAGATGGCTAAAAAAAATGTACTTTTGTTTTTCAATTAAGCATAAAAATCTGTATAAAAAACCTATATAAGATTTTGTTCTAATTTAATAAATAAAGAAGTTATAGCAAATTTTCAAAAATGATGAAATATAATTTTTCATCTGTAGTGGCAAAATGGAATCCGATAGAAAAAATCTGATTGCATAGGTGGTATTTTCTTAAAAAAATAGCCCAAGAGACCGAAATCAGATGCTATATATCTCAGTAAATATTCATTTTAGGGAAAAATGTTTTGAATAAAAGTTGTTTGGTACTTAGTTTTCCACCATAAGACTAAATTTAAATTTTTTCTTTTCGAATAACAAAAGCGCAATGAAAAACAATTGAATTTTTTTAAATGACAAGGTACCCCTATATTATACTCATTTGATAGAGAATTTTTTGGAACTTTTCAATGATGCAAAACTTTAGTACGCTTACTTTAGCAACTTTTTGAGAAAAACGCAAAAATTATTTTAATTGATTAGTATTTATTTCTAACAAAAACATCATAACTAAAATTTTTTGACGAAATCTACAATAAATGTTCAAACAGAACCATTTACAGCTTGGCAATGATAAACTCGGTTTTTAAACCCGTTTATAACATTCCCAACCATTTCAGATATAATTTCTCTAATAAGATCTTTTAAATTTTCGATATTCTTCGGCCTCTTAGCATAAACTTGATATTTAACATGACCCCATCATTGAAAAGAGAAAAAAACTCTCTATCAAATGAGTATATTATAGGGGTACCTTGCCGTTTAAAAAAATTCAATTGTTTTTCATTGCGTTGTTATTCGAAAAAAAAATATAATAAATTTTGTCTTATGGTGAAAAACTATGTAAGTACCAAACAACTTTTATTCAAAACATTTTTCCCTAAAGTGGATATTTACTGAGATTATATACAGGGTGTCACACAAAAAACGCCGCAAGCTGTAACTTCATTGTTTGTGGTCCGATTTTGACGAACAAAAAACTAAATGAAATGGCTCCTCAAATACTATAAACTGAATTGGATTTCAATTTTTTTCAAGTTCAACTTAAATGTCAAACGATAGTAAACTTTTTTTTCCAAATGGCACTATCTATTTTTTTTACTATATCTGGTAGCCATTTGTTTTTCTGAATTCAATGATGTAATCATAAGCAAATTTTAGTGCTAAACTAATAAGAAATAAAATATAAAAGTTTAACAGAAATGAGTTAGGTTTCACAAAATTTTCAAGCGTGCCGTGGAAAACAAAAAAATCTTAATCAACAAATGTCATTTAAATACCACACTGACGTTTAAATGACACTTGTTGATAAAGATTTTTTTTGTTTTTCACGGCACGCTTGAAAATTTTGTGAAACCCAACTCATTTCTGTTAAACTTTTATATTTTATTTCTTATTAGTTTAGCACTAAAATTAACTTATGATTACATCATTGAATTCAGAAAAAAAAAAAAAATAGATGGTGCCATTTGGAAAAAAAAATTGACTATCGTTTGACAGAAAAAGAATTGAAATCCAATTCAGTTCATAGTATTTGAGGAGCCATTTCATTTACTTTTTTGTTCACCAAAATCGAACCGCAAACAACGAAGTTACAGCTTGAGGCGTTTTTTGTGTGACACCCTGTATGTGCATAGTGTTACATATTAGAAAAAAAAAACAGAAGTTAAAAAATTTCGCGTTAAAATAAAAATAATTTTTTTTAGCATTCGGTACATATTTATAATTTTTTATTTGAAAATTTAAAAAGTAAGCGGTAAGGGGTTAAGTATCTTGATACATTAGCATGTGACGTCAGATTAAAAAAAAAAAATGCTTGGACAGTTAACGTGTTGATACATAAATTAAAAATGAATTTAAAATTACTATTATAACGCACTAACCTTTCTTCGTCATTAGTAACACCTTCTACTCGATTTAACAGCGCATGTTTCTTCTGTAACATTTGGTCAAATTCTACTATAATTTTTACAAGCACTTGTGTTTCGGAAAAGTCTCTTTCAATATATGGTTCTTCGGCACACAGCACTCTAATAGCTAGCCCAGGTCCTGGGAACGGATGTCGCATAACCAGCTCTGTCGGTAATCCCAAATCCTTACCAAGCATCCTCACCTCGTCCTTATGAAAATCTTTGAGCGGCTCAACTATTCGTCCTTCATTCCTCAACTTCCGTATGAGCTCCGAATCGTTATGATGTGTTTTGATAACTTCCGCTTTGTTTGACACCAACTTAGAAGCAGACTCGATCAGGTCTGGCCTTAAAGTACCTTGTGCCAGCAAGACTTCGTCGGGTTTTAAGTTCAGCTCCGAGATGATCTCGTCCGTGATCCTCACAAAGACGTCGCCGATTATTTTTCGCTTCTCTTCGGGTTCCGCCGTCATGCACAGCATCTTCGTGACTTTAGTCCTACTGTTCAGTTCGTGTTTATCGAATGGCACGACGGTTGTGCCCTCTGCGAACGCGGATGTCGCGTTGATCGCCCGCAAATTTAATCCCACTTTTTGCAAAGAATGTATAACTTTGGAACTCTCGTTTCGGCGCATGAACCCGTTGTCTATGTGTATGGCGATGATTTGTTCGGATCTTAAAGCTTTGTGTAATAACGCCGCACATACGGTGCTATCGACCCCCCCACTGACCAACAGCAGTACTTTATTTACTCCTACAGTCTCTTTAATGTATTTTATGCACTCTGTTTCTCTTCCTTGCATCGTGTAGTTTCCTGTTAAGCCCACAACATCAAATAAAAAATTCTTAAGCATGGTTTTGCCGTTTGTCGTCAGGTCTACTTCGGGATGAAACTGTACACCATATACGCGAAGTTTTTCGTTATAAATACCCGCACAGAACGAACTACTTTGTGCTACTGAACGAAAATTATCAGCTATCTTATCAATAGAATCACCATGTGTTAAAAGAACCGTTTGACTTTTATCCAGACCCCTGAAAAATTAATAATTATGATTAGAAATATAGCAATACATTTGTAACACTAATTTCAGCGCAACAAGTCAGGTTATATTTACAACTGTCCTTTCTTTTTCTATTTTCCAAATGAAAAAATTGAACTGGTAATAAAAAATTTGCAACAGAAAATGTTTAAAAAAAATTAAACCTAATTTTGAAGTATTTGAAGATATCCCGTTACCCATATTAGCTAAAATTTGATTTAGTTGTCTATAGGACTACTTTTTCGAGATACATTCATCTGTTATCAAATAAAAATAAAAGCAATTTTAAAAACTGTTTTTTATTTTAAAAAATTGAACAAAATGTTATTAAGCTTTGTACAGGGTGGTCCAAATTCGATGGGATTGCATGGGTATCTCAGTTAATATTTAAGATAGAGAAACGGTTAAATTACCAAAAATGTGCGTCTTCTGAGACAAACTCAGAACCGGTTTCAAAAATATTCTATCATTTCCGGTTTTCGAGTTATTGAATAAAAAGTGTTTTTTTTGTCATATTAATAATGTGTTATCTCTCTGTTATTGTTGTAAATATCGATAATATTTATGGAGATAATTTTTAGGTATTTTTATGTTTAACTTGATTATACTAAATAAAAATTTTTTACGCCCGCCGTTAAAAAGTTATGACACAAACTTACCTTTATTTAAATGGGAGCGATAGTTGGCTATGACCTATTTAATTTCCTTATTTTTTTCTCATTCCAAATATATAAGGGTTGATGTATTTATTTTCAATAATAAGCAAGTTACGAAGGTTTTTTAGTTTTTTTTTTAAAAGAAAATCATAGTAGGCTGTGAAAACAAAAAAAAAAAAAACAAGGCGTAAAACCTTATAAAACTCATGGTACAAGTTACCAAGGTTTTTAAATCTGTTGCTGAGATAAACATCAAAAATTTTTGGACATAAGAAAAACAGCAATATATTACATTACTGCTAATTCCGACTATATCGTTGTTTTCTTATTTTCATATATTTATAAAACAACAAATTACAAAACCTTGGTAACTTGTACCACATGAGTTTTATAAGGTTTTACAACTTGTTTTTTTTTGGCTTTCACAGCCTACTTTGATTTTCTTAAAAAAAAAACAAACTAAAAAACCTTCGTAACTTGGGTATTATTGAAAATAAATACATCAATCCTTATATATTTGGAATGAGAAAAAAATAAGGAAATTAAATAGGTCATAGCCAACTATCGTTCCTATTTAAAAAAAGGTTAAGTTTGAGTCATAACTTTTTAACGGCGAGCGTATTTTTTTTTTTTTTAGTATAATGAAATTAAACATAAAAATATCTAAAAATTATCTTCATAAATATTTTCAATATTTACAACAATAACAGATATGACACATTATTCACATGACAAAAAAACACTTTTTATTCAATAACTCGAAAACCGGAAATGATTTTTGAAAACGGTTCTGAGTTTGTCTCAAAAAACTGCACATTTTTGGTAATTTAACCGTTTATCTTATATATTAAGCGATACACCCATGCAATCCCATTGAATTTGGACCACCTTGTATAAGTTATTTATTACAGTATTCAGATGTTCTGTGATGATCTTAATTTTTGAGATACGAGCAAACTTTTTATAAGAAATCGATAGAAGACCATTATTTTATCAATCAGATATTTTTCTTTGCTTTCAGAAAATATACAGGGTGTTTTACTTTTACCGATTGTTTTAATTTCGCATTACATTTAGTTTAATGCCACCGTTTAAAGAGTGACAGGATAGTCTGGTAATGGTTGAAATAAAACAATGGAAATCGTTTTTTTTTCATGGCAATGTTGCTTTATGTTAGATTTTGCAATTTTTTAATAATTTCGCTTATTTTGTTAAATAACATATAAAATATGTAAAGAGAAAAAATAATCTTCGTATCTAAATCATCACCTACTAAGACTGCCATTTAAAAAAAGTTGTTTCAGTAAATATCTCGCAGGGTAATTTATGCATAAAAATTTGACTATCACCATTTTATAGCAAATAAAATCTATCAGAATTTTTTCCTTGTTGTGTATTTGCAATTATAGCCGAGATGTTTGAGTTAAAAAATTTTGATCGATTTCTGTTTTATTGTTATATCATGCAAGTTATGGAATTTTTTAATTTAAACAAATCAAGATCTTGTTTAAAATATACTCCTAAATAGCAAAATTTTGTCCCATTTAACCAACCAAGTATTTTCATTATTTATGAAGTTAGCAATAGTGCCCCATCGAAAATAAGCACCTTGTTTGTTGCAAAAAATAATTATGATATGGTTATTTTTATGAAAATATCAGTCTTATTATGTTAGAGATTCATAAAAGTCGATACAAATTTAGCAAAATAACACAATTAATTTGGTTGTAATACTGCTTAACTTGTTTGGTCAATATTTCCAAGTGATTAAATATGATATTTTCCAACTGTTGGTTGACCTTCTTTATTCGCTCATTCTTAATAACTTTTCGCGAACATATATTGCGTTCAATATATCGACAGTCGATATATTACAAAATGTACCTTAAATGTTGCCTATTAGTTTCACCAAAGCTCAAGGTTGTAAACAATAAATTTAGTTTCTTGTAAAGGCTCTGTGAAATATAAATCAGATGCAATGTGTCTGTTCTTTACATTTTTAGCGCAAACTTAAATCTTAATAAATTATTAAAAATCTCAAATTAATGTTCAAAAAACAAAAAACAAGAAAAATAACTTAGGTCATTTTTAAACTATACTAATTTGTAACTATTTTTTCGTTTAAGAAAATAGCATGGAATATTATAAATGTAGTTCAAGAATTTAGCATGGAAAATATTAACCATTTGCATGGTACTATTTTTTGGTACGAAAACTCATAATATATTTTGGTTACTTTTTAGTAAGTTTTACTACATTTTGGTTACTTTTTATATATTTTGTTGGCAATGTGAATAACCATGTAAAATTTTTATTTTGAGAAAGTACAAAATTGAAATAAAATGATGTTGCTCACTAAACAATCAACAACCAACTGTGGATATTGTTTGATTGTTTCAGTTAAGCTAACCCACAAACGACATACGGTCAGATACTGTTACAGTAGAATACGCATGCTAAATATGGGATGCAATTAGAGAAGGTCGTAACTTGGTACGATTTTTTCGTTCAATATGAAAATGATGAAATATGAAAAATATTGTAGCCCTAATGAGAAACCTGATTCAAACGTAAAATTGTAAACTTACAATTTTCTTACAAAAAATGTCAAAAATGTGTAGGCAAAAGATAAAATTATGATTTTCTTGTTTTTTTCTTTCAATTGTTTTAAATTACCACTGTCTGCCTTCATAGTCTACTTGAAAATATCACTTTGCCCTAATAATTAACAATAAAATCGCGATATCTCAGAAAATATCAATTTTAGGTGCAAAACAGCCTGTATGTTTTTGAAAAATAATTAAATTTTGTGTAAGCTGTGTAAAAACAAATAGCGTGTTGTATTTAAGAAAATTGAGTTATCGATGTTTAAAGTTTCACGAGTTTGTCCAGGCATAAAAAACACCCTGTATAATATTTTAAAAATGTAGGTAGTACAAAGTGTTAATTAATCTATTGTCAATCCAATTTCTAAGCGAATTTATTCAGACTTTTTAAAGTTTCTAAATGTTGAAATTTTTTTAAAGTACTGTGTTTTCATGAAAATGCAATTTTCACGAAAACGGTTGACCTTATACAATTTTTGAAGTCCCGGGACTCGAGACTTTTTTTTATCAAAGTCCCGGGAATTCCCGGGACTTTTACGAATTTTACTTACGTACTTGAAAATGGTGGTATAACCTGTCAAAAATGACGGAAGATTTCATGAATTACAAGAAATATGATGCGATATTCATATACTGAATATTTAACGGCGATTTACACAGTAAAAAATAAATTATTTATTAACAATGAAATTGTTTCTGAAAGCACCCGCTACATACTTAAAATTGCTTCTTTGCAGAAGCGAATTAAAGTCGGTTGAGGCCCCGGGCGCAGAAGAAAATATTGGGCCCCTTAAAAAAGAGAGAAAGAGATCGGGAAAATAAAAATACATGTAAACCATATTCAAATTAAATAAAGTTGGGGTTTTGCGGGGCCCTTTAGAAGTTGGGGCCCAGGGCGCGCGCCCGCCGTTAAATCCGCCTCTGCTTCTTTGGACGTGTCGTGATTGTGAATCGGTCGTGACAGTTAACAGAACGCGGCTGGCTAACTTATACGTCACACATCCATAAACAGCAAATGATATTTTTTTTTAAAATCAAACCATATTCATGGATTTTGTTTTTGAAGCATTTACTGTATGAATAAAGTATGGTGGTAGTAGTAGTAGACGTATTATAATTTTAAATTTAGTCTTCATTCTACAGTAAATGAAATATATATTTCCAAGTAAACACCTATTTTAAATAAACTTAACAATTATCCATAAACTTTAAAACATAACAGGCGTAAGTAAAATATATTTTTACTAATAAACTTAGCAATTTTCCTTTAACTCGTGGCAGCAAAATTTATTTAAAAATTTGAAGTATAAAAAATAAATTTCAGTGTTTTGTAACATGAAGTCTCGTCTCGAACTAAATGTCCAGGGACTCTAGACTAAGAATGTCCCGGGACAGAATCCTTAATTGCAACCTTAATATTTTCAAGGGTAATATAACTAGTGCATACAATTTTTTGATAATTGCTTACCGTTTCCACGGAAACTTCTGACAATTTCACGACACAAAATGTCCTGAAAATTTCACGAGACGAAGTCGAGTGAAATTTTCTGTGACTTTTGTGGAGTGAAATTGGACAAAGTTTCCGTGGAAAAGGCAAGCAATTATCAAAAAAAAATTTATGTACTCGCTAGTGAGTATATCCCGTTGCCGCAGTGATGGATTGTTGTCACGTGGAATAGTCATTGTTATATCTGCAATAGTATTTTAGATATTTGTATTTTTAACTGTCACACTGACAGTTGCTTATATCGTGTACTTTGATACAATAGTTGCTTATATCAAGTGTTGCTTATATTGTGGGTTGCTTATAACACGAGCTCACTGTATTGGTTATTTTTTGCAGCAAATTTAAAGTCGTCCTACTAAAGTGACCACTTAAAAAAATGTTTGCTTTATGTCTCAATAGTAAAGCTCATAAATATAAATAAAAATGTTCTTTAAAATTGGCATACATTTTTTATAATTTTGTTCTCATTTTATAAATTTTCAAAAACCATGAAATTTAATTTTTTGTCTGTAGTGCCAAAATGGAAAGTGATATGAAAAATCTGATAACCGAGGCGTGATCATCTCAAAACAATAGCCCAAGTGACCGATATTAGATTTTCGTTAACTATAATGGCAACCGAGATACTCCGTAATACTTTCAAATTGGGTCCACCCTGTACATCACGTTATAACTTTTTTTACCGAAAGAAAAATTGTAATTACGAATTACATATAAATTAGATACACTTACTTAAATAATAAACATTTGGTATCTACTTCTATGTTAAACTGTCCATCTTCCCTGCTATCTTTGCGAATGACGGTGCCACCAAACTCTTTGTTCATCATTTGCATTCCATAGCATATACCTAAAACACATTAAAACCTATAAAATCACTACAAATTTAAGTTTAAATTTTTTTAAATTGAAATTTATTTAATTGTGATACCGATGCGGCAGTTTTAAAGTATTCTAGCGAACTACGATACCTAATTAACAATTTAAACGGAGCCAAAAGCTTACCTAAAACTGGTAGTCCTATTCTAAATATATCTGCATCGTATCGTGGGGCATCTTCCGCGTATACGGAATTCGGCCCTCCCGATATAATAATTGCCCTATAACCGTGCTCTAAAATGTTAAACGCAGGTGTGTCTAACGGTAAGATGTCTGATTCTACTGATAATTCTCTAACTTTTCTGTCTATTACTTTCCCATATTGTGCTCCGGCATCCAAAATTGCGACCCTTTCTGGGTTCGCCGCTCCATTTGCATTCATGTACTGACTTTCTGGACTAAGGTTAGGCATAGCACTATTCCAGCAACACTGTAATAATAAAAAAAACAACAACAATTAAATATTTGTTAAACAACCCTTCCTTAAGATGCCAAACAAATTCAATTAACAAATTATACTCAATTTAATTTAAAACAGGTAAAAGAAGCAAACAGAAAGTTCTTTGTTTCACGGAAGATCACAAAAATACTGAATCACAAAACAAAAATTTTTAGAGGTCATTTTAAAGTTACTAGAAAAATGATTATTCCTAAAAGAGACAAATACAAATAAAACAATCACCCACATATTAAATAATTAACAAAGAACTACACTAAAATATCAACAAAAACAGCTCAAAGAGCCAAAACACATCACAATTACAAAGCCAAGCAGAGTGAACAGTTTTTAAGGCCGTCAAATTTGTAAATAATAAATTTAAAAAAGAACAGACAAGTTACCAAAGATAATAAATTCATGTTGTATGCATAATACCTCTGAAATGTTAAGAGAGAAGCTTGCTGTAAATACTCTAGAGCTAGTTATAATAGAAAAAGCATAACATCTCTCAAAAAGTGAGCAAGTCTGTAGCATTGGACTATGTTCTAAATTTAACATGAAGGTGAGTGTGCAAAATTGTACCGCTGTAAGTTAATGAAAGGCTCAATTAAAAATTAAAAAAAAAAAATAGCTTAAAATAATGAAAAATTTACAAGATTAAGATTACGTAGCAATTCTAAAAATAAGCATAAAATTTCAAGTCAGCTGCTATACAATTTTTAGTGTTAATTATGTTTTAAACACTGCACCAAGTACCTTAATGTTAACTATATTTTCTTAATATTACTCGGAATACATATAATTTAACTAAATAAATTGTAAAATTTATTTTTGAAACATCTTGCTACTAAATACAACATTTGCAGTCCTTTTAACTCTGCAAAATCATTTTCAACAAAATAATAGTTGAGCAACAAAACAAAATGGAAAGTAAACATAAACCATGCGCTTTTACACTTTTATTTAATAGAATTTTTTGTATATTATACAACGAATACTTTTTAAAATGAAATCATAAACGAATACTTTTTAAAATGAAATCATAAGTATTATACAAACATGTTTGCTAGTTATGAGACAGACAGACTTCTACTATTTACTGTAAGATTTTCAGTACAGCATTAACTTTGTAATTTATGTAATACGTATCCAAACACAATTGTAAAAAAATACTGCTATACCAAGTTTTATGCTGAAATGTACTAACGAGCGTTTTGTTTGTACGGAATAAGACACAAAGTAATCATTAATAAGATAAAATATACTAATAATATTGTTGTTTAAATGTTATGTTTGGTGATAAGAATTCCTAACCTATAAAAATAACTATTGCACAAATAAGTAAAAACACTTGTAAAACACTACTTTACAATTAAGTGCATTTATATGAATTGTTTTTAATAAAAGGGTTGAAAGGTCAGTGGACAATAACATTATATTTGATATTGGAATGCATTTTAATCACATGTTTGTTAAACTGACTGTACATAATCCCCATGAGGAGGATTTCTTAATAAAATATTAATGAAAGTATTCGATGAATTGCTGGAATGCTTTTAAATAATTAAAAACCATTATGCCTTACCACTAAAACTTCAATGTTGTGCTATTAAAACCTTCTAATATTTGTAAAATTGTGACAAATTGCAAATTCTTGACCTACAACATTATGGTCATGGGTGTAAGGTACCGGAAGCGATTTGTAACTATTACCCAAGCAAACATTTAACTACGTAAGCACACAATGATATGAATATGATAAAAAGTTATTTAAGTACTTACATTTAGGTTTAAGATTAATAATCAATGCTAATTAACACAAAAAGTATGTTGGCGTGTGTCAATCACATTACATTACACAAAAAGAAACTGCATTAACGACTGAGCCATCAACATTACAAAATAACAGCGTGTAGTAGATCTACTCACAGCCAGAATGCGCTGTGATATAGGTTATATCTTAGCCAACTTCATGCATATTCCGCTGCCATATACTTCAAAATCCTGTACCTGTAGGTACATTTATTTCTATACATCTTTTAAAGTTAAATACAGAAATGAGAAAAGATTTAATGTACAGCACATAATTTTCAAGTTTTTTTTGACTTGTGTCTATATGATAACTGTAATTGCAAATGACATTTCGATATATGTACATAATTATGTATTATTAAATTATGATGCATTAAACCAAGAGTACCACCGTCCTCGAATTTAAAAAATATACTGTATAATTATTGTTCTAACACATTGAAGAATAAAATGAGTTTTGAGTACATGTTTACAGTCAAGGCTTTGTCTAGCCTAGAGCTATATCTCGGAAAATAATGGAAAATGGTATTGGATTTCCGTTTTCATTGTTGGATTTTTTTCCGTAAATTTAAGTCGATTATGTCCAATTTTTTTGTAACTAAATTAGTAACCGAAATATCCTCTACAGCGTAATTCAAAAAGTCTGCAACAAGTGAAAAAGATTTTTATTAACGGCTTCTCAGAAAATGTTACTTTTGATAAAAATTGGAGCATGGCTTAAAGCCTAAAGCTAAATTCAAGATTAAAAAAGTTCAATGAAAATTCATCTGACACTGGATTTTAGCGATTTAAGAAATATTCGTCCAGTAAAATGCCCTTATTTTAAGAGTTGCAAAGAAACTTCATAGGTAAAGATTGTTTAGAATTAAAAGAAAATACTAAATATGAAATTTGATACATAAAATTTTAATTTTGGCAGACTGTGAATATTAAAACTATTTAAAATTTGGAATTTTAACGTCAAATTTCGTATTGAGTGATTAAAAGATATTTTTGATTTTAAAACAACTTTTTATTATGCTATTTTTTTGCAATTTTTTTAATAAGGGCACTTGCAAATATTTTTAAGATCACTAAAATCTAGTGTCATGAATTTGTTAGTGGATTTTTTCATCTTAAAATTAGTTTTAGACCATGCACAAATTTTTATAAAAATGAATATTTTCTGAAAAATCAATAATAAAAAAGTTTTTTATTGCAGACTTTTTAACTGACGCTGTAGAAGAATGTAGAATTGTAGAGGATATTTTGATTACTAACAAAGTTACAAAACAATAATTACGGCATCATCGACACAATTCCTTGATCTTCATTTGTTTTCAATTAATTACGTCATCGTTTTTTTTAACCCTTTCACCACTGAACATGTTTTTTTTTGTAAATTTTATTGCAAAGCAAATGTATCAACAGATACAGTCATAAATATGATAAAAATGCATTTTTTTTTTTACATATATTAGGACCTTTGAAATGTCCTGGGATAATATGTCCCAGTAGTAATTTATCGTGGGATTATGTGTCCCAGTAGTAATTTATCGTGGGATTATGTGTCTCATAGTAGTTTGTCGTGGGATTATTTGTCCCGATAGTATGAAATAATTGCAATCTTTTTACAGAAAACCTTTATTGAAAACGAAAGTAGCAGTAAAAATAGCAAAAAACAAAGCTCATACTGAAAATGAATAAAAATATTTTTACAGATATAACACGGTTGGGATATATAGTCCCGTTTATAAATACTATTGGGACATATATTCCCATAAATATTTTATATAAATTATATTTAGTTACTTCAGTATAATTACGATATTTTTACTTAGGTACCTTATATTCCTCGTACGTCCAATTAATCAAAAACTAACTACCTATATCACCTTAATTTTTACTTGTCTACACAAAAAACTCCAAAAAATAACGGATAAATACGCAAACTTACCACACACAGTTCAAATTTTTGATGTCCGTTAATTTCTATGTATTACGTGTTGCCTATATAAGCAAAATAGTACGCATAAACCATGCATAAACCATGCATAAACCTTAAAAACACTGCAACATGCATTTGTAATGTAATTTTGGGACTTATTATAACTCTAAGTAATTTATAAAATCTCCTGGGACATATTGTCCCGACAGTGGTGAAAGGGTTAAATGGTAAAATTTAGAAAATTAAAAGCCTTATCAGAAGCAAGAAATAAATATAGGGGGATATTTATTTCTTGCTTCTGATAAGGCTTTTAATTTTCTAAACTAAATGACAGCATAAAAGTTTTAACCGTTTACATTAAAAAAAAAATTCTAACAAAACAATTGCAAATTGAAAACCTTAATTTTATTATTAACAAAAATTAATAAAACACTCCAAGAAATTTTAATGATAAAACTATAGTAGCTGTACATAAAATAATAGTATATTTTACAAGAGATAAAAGTCCAGTTTGTGAGGTGAGCAAATCTCGCGAACGAAAAAACTGATTTTATCTCGAGTCGTTAATGTCATTTTTTCTACGAATTTAAAATTATATTATAGAACGAAAGTTAATGTAAAGTTTACATTGTAAACGAACGAAATGACAATTATCTACATACATATATAAAAGAGCTTGATTGTTCGCTATAGAATCCTAGGTCCGTTGACGGAAACGTCTGGGAACGTCCGCCGAGCGCGAGTAGTCTATCTGTCATTGATAAAAGAGAATTATTGTAATCACCCGTGCAACCATTGAATAAAAAGGAAGGAGCTTTTAATACTATACTGCAGCGTTTGAGCGGCGACGGAAATGACGACATAAATGCCCTCTGATGGCGGCCGGTTTTGACAGGTCAAACAGTCAAGAAATTAAGGGTTTTGTATGCTACAATGGTTATCTGCAGATCTTGTAGTCTTACTAGGTCAAAAAATGTTGAAGATTAAAGATTACGTTTCATAGGTAAGTAGACATTAATATTTTGTAGTGTAATCATGTATTGAAAATTTGATGTGGTCTGTCAAAATGGTATGTCATATCAGTGGCGTGCATGTGTGTACAGCATATTTTTCAACTCTCATAATAAACAATGCAAATATTGAAATATGCTGTCGTGTTTTTAATTCCCTCAACCACGAAACAAGAAATAAATACGTAAATAACAGGCTCAATTCAAAACAAAGCAGATATTTTTATTAATCAATACATATTTAAAAATGTTAGATACGCTACTGAGAAGCGGAAACATGCATCCGCCATATTGAGAGGCTAACCTGGACGCCTTAGTATCGCTATAACGCTCCTTCCTTTATCTTTTTATTCACTGCGTGCAACGCCGGGTAAATCAGCTAGTTATGTGTAAAGTATTAATTAATCATTTCATTTCCATAGCGACACCACCACACTGACATTGACATAAATGAAATTATAACCAGCAAACGAAATATATTTAATATTAATTTTTGTACCATTCTTAGGCTTTTATATAAAATGCTACATTAAAATTAAATTATTTGATAAGAATATTAACGCAATTTTAGTCTATTTTGAGTTAAAACTAAAAAAAAAATCGTAAATTTCCCAATTTTATTTTGACATTGACATTATTAATTTTGCCACTAGCACGGGCCACTAGTGATGAAAATTAACTTTCATGTAGGGTAGGCAGTGAGAAAATGACAAATTTCATATACATGAGTAGAAAAAGAAAATTTGTTTTGTTGCAGTTAAGCACAAGCAGGCCCGGACTGGCCATCTGGCAGTTCGGGCAAATGCCCGAAGGGCCGGTGCCCGAATGGGCCGGTCTAAGCTACGGAATTAATAAGTTCGGCGCTGAAGTATAAGGAGCGCAAAAATTATGATAAAAGGTGCCATTATAACATTTGCCCGTTTAATACGGGCCGTATTCAATCTTAATATTTTTCTGGGGCTCCACAATACGCAATAGCGTCGTATGTTTGATCGCGCCACTCGTGCTTCAGAAATAGTCCCGATATTATCCGAACCCTGAAGCCTATAGCTATAGATGGCGTGTGTATGTGTAAATAGTAGTTTCATAATCTGCTTATTTTATAAAACACATTGTTTAACAAATAGATTCGTAATAAATATATTGATGCGAGTTTATTAAGTCTGTGTAAGTATTTACCATATAAAGCTTTTAGTGGGTAGTAAAAGTTGATGCATGCTCTAAAACTAATTTTAAGCTGGAAAAATATCAAGAAAAATTCATGACACTAGATGACAAATGCGGCCCGCGAACCCTAAAAATACGGCCCGCGCGATGTCAGACAATCCGCCATCTTGAATTCATACCAGATAATTTGCTTTTCACAAAAAAATTATATATATCTACATGTTATAACATTTCGAGTTTTTGTTGGTTCTCCACAAATCAAAGTCTCAAAAACACTTTTTTTTGGCCCGCCAAATATTCGAAGTTTACAATTTGTCCCGCCTGGTCAAAACTTTGGGAACCCCTGCACTAGATTTTAGCGATTTTAGAAATATTCGCAATAGTAAAGTGTCCGTATTATAGGTTTTCAAAAAAGTTTTTTTGGAACTTTTTTAGAATTCTTAAAATACTAGCACTTTACTCTTGCAAAAATATTTCTAAAATCGTTAAAATCTAATGTTATATCAATTTTTATTGAATTTTTTTGAAACTTAAAATTAGTTTTAGACCATGCACCAACTTTTCCTAAGAATACAATTTTTTGAGAGACCGATAATAAAAACCTTTTCCATTTGTTGCAGTTTTTTTTAATGTTAAAATTACTTGCTTCAAAAATAAAAATTTTAACGTTAACTTTTACATTTGGTTTTATTTTTAATTCTAAATAATCTTTCCTCCTGAGGTTTTTTTGTACCTCTTCAATAAGGGCACATTACTCTTGTGAATATATCTGAAATAGGTAAAATTTAGTGTTGTATGAATTTTTATAAAATTTTTTCATCTTAAAATTAGTTTGAGGTAATGCACCAACTTTTATAAAGAACTAAAAAAGTTAACAATAAAATTCATAATAAACAATTATTCCATTTTTTGCATTCATTTTTAATGACGCTGTTTAGAGAATATAATGTAACGTGAAAAATGAATAAATTAGTTGTGAAAAGGAAAAATAATAGTCAAGTTTAAAAAAAGAAAAAACATCAAAAGTTGTTGATTTTTTAAATTTAAATCAATGATTGTTGATTTTTTAAATAAAAATCAAATTTTGACCAACTCTGGCTGTGGGCCTCTATAATCTGAATGCCCGGGCCGGTTTTTGTTCCCAGTCCGTCACTGAGCACAAGGCACTAGGATTAGTAGAATATCTTAACAATTCTTTATAGTAGGTACGTTAAATTCGTTAAATGATAGTCTAACGATTCCGACGGCAAATTCGTGTTTAGCATGTTTATTACTAGCGGTCTCCTACACCGCTAGTCGACTCGTGCTTCACGCTCGTCAAGAGCAAGAACGTAGAAATCTCTTTTATCGACAATCGACTACTCGCGCTTCGCGCTCGTCGAGGTGATTTAATTTTATTTTATCAATAATCGAGATGCAAATTGAGTAGAATTCTCTTTTATTGATAATCTAAAACTCGCGCTTCGCGCTCGTCAAAGGCGACTACGTAGAATTCTCTATTATCAATCATGGACGACTCGCGCTACGCGCTCGACAAAAGCGACTACGTGGAATACTCTTATGTCAATCATAGACACGCGCTTCGCGCTCGTCAAAAGCCACTACGTGGATTTTTCTTTTATCAAGCATCGACGACTCGCGCTTCGCGCTCGTCAACAACGAATACATAGAATTCTCTTTTATCAATTATAGTCGACTCGCGCTTCGCGCTCGACAACAGCGACTACATGGAATTCTTTTTTTATAAAGCATCGACGACTCGCGCTTCGCGCTCGTGAACGGCGACTATGTGGAATTCTCTTATATCAATCACAGACGACTCGCGCTTCGCGCTCGTGAACGGCGACTACGTATAATTCTCTTTTATCAATCATAGACGACTCGCGCTACGCGCTCGACAAAAGCGACTACGTGGAATACTCTTATGTCAATCATAGACACGCGCTTCGCGCTCGTCAAAAGCCACTACGTGGATTTTTCTTTTATCAAGCATCGACGACTCGCGCTTCGCGCTCATCAACAACGAATACATAGAATTCTCTTTTATCAATTATAGTCGACTCGCGCTTCGCGCTTCGCGCTCGACAACAGCGGCTACATGGAATTCTTTTTTTATAAAGCATCGACGACTCGCGCTTCGCGCTCGTGAACGGCGTCTAAGTGGAATTCTCTTTTATCAATCAAAGACGACTCGCGCTTCGCGCTCGTCAAAGGCGACTACGTAGAATTCTCTTTTATCAATCATGGACGACTCGAGCTACGCGCTCGACAAAAGCGACTATGTGGAATACTCTTATGTCAATCATAGACGACTCACGCTTCGCGCTCGTCAAAAGCCACTACGTGGATTTTTCTTTTATCAAGCATCGACGACTCGCGCTTCGCGCTCGTCAACAACGGATACATAGAATTCACTTTTATCAATTATAGTCGACTCGCGCTTCGCGCTCGACAACTGCGACTACATGGAATTCTTTTTTATAAAGCATCGACGACTCGCGCTTCGCGCTCGTGAAAGCGAAGTAGGTATTCGTCAATACGTCCTCCCTGTCGGATTTTAATTTTGTGATTATTATTAACATAATTAACATTACGTGACTTTCACATTTACACTTTATAATTTGATAATGCGTTAAATGTCAGAGAAACTTCAGTAAATTTTCAGTGCTCTTATCAGCATGACATACGAATTTTAACTTGTTGAACTGGTAAGGAATATTTGCATATAATATATGTAAGTACTTGTTGAACAGCATCCTCAGCATTTTCTTAGATAATTTGAGCTAAATATGTCGTGCGAGAAAATACCATATGATCCTAAAGAATGCCCTCCACTTGATGTCAATATAGATCAACCCCGTTACGACCAAAGCACATATATCGGAAGGGCCAGACATTTTTTTCAAACCACAAATCCCCTTAACATATTCGCCAGTGAAAACACGTTAGATAAAGCTAAAGGTATTATTACAAAATACAGGTAAATTTACATGGGAGATTTTAATAAGAATTTTAATATTTAGGTATTACTATTTCGTAGATCCAAAGAGCCACTTCCAGTGTGTCTAACAGAAGACGAATTATGGGAACAAAAGGTTCTTTACGATTCTGCTTTTCATCCAGACACTGGAGAAAAAATGATGATTTTAGGAAGAATGTCGGCACAGGTTCCCTGCAATATGTTAATAACTGGTGGTATGATGTCTTTTTATAAAAGTACACCCGCTGTAATTTTTTGGCAATGGATAAATCAATCTTTTAATGCTCTGGTCAATTATACGAACAGAAGCGGAGACGCAAAAATTTCCAATGAGTAAGTGAATGTATAAATCATTATGAGATACTTATATGTTAGCAAAAACGAAAAAAAAATACATAACATACAAAGATAAAAGTGCTTGATTTATACACGTATTAATTTATTACATACAAGAAATTAAAATCAGAAAATTTCTTTCAAACAAATATAATCTTGGTAATTAAAAACGATGACAAATGTTACATCAATGCCTAATAAATATTAAGTTATCATAAAAGTAATAAAATTTAATCGATAGAACAAAATATTACACCAAAAGATTTAATTGCGTATAGTCCATTTCGCGATCCGAAGTTTTCTCCTAAATAAAATACATTCATTTATTCATATAAAAAAAGACGATAATTTTGTCACGAGGATGGTTATTAATAGCAGTTTTATTTATATTTATTGCACATTTACCACAAGCTGGTCTTTATTTAAACCTATACTAATATGTCGTTAAATGTATTTAATAATGACAGTACTTGAGATCGATCGCATGTGGAGCATACATCAGTTTATGTTATTAGAACAAGTACCTAATTGACTAGAAGGACATTTACTATTGCAGATTAAAAATCTAAATTTAAAGTTTTAGTGTACATAAATATATATAAGTCCAGCCTGACTCTGGCTATCTGTGACTCCACAGAACATACACAATGTGACTCTGGAACGCATGAATATAGCTACGGGTTGACTTATGTCATACTTGACAATCATCATTGAGGTTATGTTATTATAGTATACCTAGTAATCTGTAATGTTATTATAGTAATATGTTATGTTATTATAGTAATCTGTAATGCGGGGTGACTTATGTCATACTTGACAATCCCGTCCTAGGACGGGCTAAGTGCTAGTATTTAAATAAAAGGCACCGAGTGCAAGCTTAAAGAAACACGTACCTACTACATTCATTTAAAATCAGATCGTCATATGTATATTAAATGCATAAAAAGGCAGTCTTTGTCAATAACTTAAAAAAATCAGCTAGTTAAAAGACTAAAAAATATTAATCATAGACTTGTAGTCACCTTGAACAAAATATAGCCAGGTGATCTACATTATATAACATAAAATACGCAAAGTTCTTTGGGTAAAGTGATAATAATTGCTAACAAATTTCTTGTATAATACAAATATATAACCACCTTGAATATCCAAGTTTCAATTATAAATATGTCTTTAAAACTAACACTAATAACTCATGTTAATTATAATTTAAACATTAATACATGTACATGGTTCTATATAAAAACAACTTTCCATGATTGCATAACAGTGCCATACATAGTTGATGATAGCAGTTTCGCTCAAACTTTTTATTTATATTAAATCTGTCCTACAGTTCAGCAAATATAATTATTGTAAACTAAACTATTTGTTGTTTACGATATGAAAAATTTTAAATCGTTACGCAATAAACAAATATTTAGAACCCTTTCATCTGTTTAATACATGATAAAGTACAATCAATAAAAATAAACTTCACCATGAATTAAAATTTTCATGGTCTGTAAATTTTGAAGGTGAATAAAAATACTTTTTTTTATGTAACAAAACAACGAAAGTAATTTTTAAAGTATTCCAGCACTTTCAGTAAAAGCCCAAAATTTGTATTTGTCAAAGACAAACTCGAATAAATTATTTTAGAAATATTACTGTAGAACTGTTTGTGCAATATAGACATTACCTATAATATGAAAATAAATTAAGTGGTTCGACATACAGGGTGTCCCAAATTCGAGTAAATGCATGGGGATCTCGCTTATCTTAAGAGCTACGAGGTCGGTTAAATTAGGGCAAAGTTGCTAAATTCGATGCTCATTAATAATCCAAATAGAAATTGGAATATCTCAAACGGTATCCGAGAAAATAAGGAAAAACTGGAAAATACGATTTTTGAAAATCGTCTATACTCCTTTGGACTATGAAATATTTTAAATGTGTAAAGATATTGCCCAAGCAACTTTTCAAGCCGAATCGAATAGTGGTCACAATTTTTTTTTAGACTGATTCGTTTTTGTTTTATGACAACCAACTTTATTTTTTCTTATGGGCGCAATTCTTGCTAATTACATAATCAAATAGCATTTATTTTTCTAAATCCATTGATGTATCCACACATGGTATTTTACTTTTTCTTTCATTGGTTAATTTCAAAAAATACGTTTTAAACAACAACCATTATAAATCAGGTTGGCCGGTCATTGTAGTTTATGTTGTTTCCATGACAACCGATCAACAAACCAAAGTTTTGAAGGCCTGTTAGTCGTAAAAATGAACTTTAATAACGAAGAAAAACGCGATATGCTGCCCATAAGAAAAAACAAAGTTGATGTCTAAAACAAAAACGAATCGACCTAGGAAAAATTTGTGACCACCATCCGATTCGGCTTAAAAAGTTGCTAGGGCAACTTTTTTACACATTTAAAATATTTCAAACTCCAAAGGAATTATAAACGATTTTCAAAAATGGACTTTCCAGTTTTTCCTAATTTTCTCGGATACCGTTTGAGATATTTCCAATTTCTCTTTGGATTATTAATAAGCATCGAATTTAGCAACTTTGCCCTAATTTAACGGACCTCGTAGCTCTTAAGATAAGCGAGATCCCCATGCATTTACTCGAATTTTGGACACCCTTTATACAGGGTGTTTCTGAACGATGTAGCATAATTTCTACTGGTGAATCTACATTGAAAAATAGGACGATTTAGCCTTAGCCCATCATGCCTTATAGAAAGTTGCATCGTTGAAGAATGAAGAGGGGATGAAAAATTGTTATTTTATTGATAAATCAAGAACGCTTTGACCTACAACATTTATATTGGGCAGGTATTTTACAATAGGCAAGCGTGTTCTTATGCATAAGTTTGAGCGAAATCCCATCATAGGGGGCGCTACAATCGATAATAGCAGAGGAAAAACCTGCTGTATTTTTTTTGTCGATCGTAATTTCAATTTTTCATTGTAACAATCGGATAGGTAGGTCTAAAATGTACATTTTTAGTAACTTACATTTTTTTGATAGGAGCCATCGTTTAGGAGGAAAACTCGATTTTATTAAAATATAACTCTGAGATTTATTGAAAATATTTAACAAAAACTAGTTTACTGTGAATTAACAAACAAAACAAATGTAGTCAGATGTCATATTTTCGTTTATTGCAACAATCATTTTTAGTTGTGTTAGTTATTTTTGTGTTTTTTATTAGTTATTTATTATGTCCAGTTTTATTTGTATAAAACATGATTTTGTTGAATATTTTCAATAAATCTCAGAGTTATATTTAAATAAAATCGAGTTTTTCTCCAAAACGATGGTTCCTATCAAAAAACTTAAGGTCACTAAAAATGTACATTTTAGACCTACCTATCCGACTGTTACAATAAAAAATTGAAATTACGTTCGACAAAAAAAATACAGCAGGTTTTTTCTCTGCTATTATCGATTGTAGCGCCCTCTATGATGGGATTTCGCTCAAACTTATGCATAAGAACATGCTTTCCTATTGTAGAATACTTGCCTAATATAAATGTTGTAGGTCAAAGCGTTCTCGATTTATCAATAAAACGACAATTTTTCATCCCCTCTTCATGGGGCTGTAACTTAGCAACGATGCAACTTTCTATAAGGCATGATGGGCTAAATCAGTGGTTTCCAACATGTGGGGCGCGCCCCCCCCTGGGGGACGCGAGACTATTGCAAGGGGGGCGCGCAGCTGTTACCAAAATATCATTTTTGAATACAAACAAACAAAAAGAACTTTCTTTATACAGAATATGGTGTATTGTTTTGTAGTCCATTAAATAATTCTTATTTATCAGCACAGTATTTATGAAATTAGATTGTTACGAAAAGTGAGGGGGGCACAAAAAAAAAATTATGAAAAAGGGGGGGGGCGGAGGTACAAAAAGGTTGGAAACCACTGGGCTAAATCGTCCCATTTTTCAATGTAGATTCACCAGTAAAAATTATGCTACATCGTTCAGAAACACCCTGTATATTTGAAGAGAAAGGCAAACGCTGAACTTTAATAAACAAAATGAACAAGAACTGGAATAATGTTTAAAAATGAATACCATGCGTGCGAAAACTTTTAAAAAAGTGTATCGCCGTAAATAAAACGCTGTTTTTTCATGAATTAACCCGATAACGACTGAAAAGTAAATTTCCTATCGACTAATTTGAAGGTCGATCAATATAAAAAGGCGTCTGTATAATTTGGTCTTAAAACACACTTTTACATGGCTGTTTAACAATAAAAATTAAAAAAAAAAAAATTAACATAGTATAATAATATTTGTTTATAAATTAAAAAACGTTATCTTTATAAACCTGCAAAAATCTAAATGAATTGCGATATAATTAATTGCAAAAATTATTTTTAGTCAAATTAAGATGTCGTATGTGTTGGCTACAAGTGGTGCATTAGTTACGGCATTATCTTTAAACAGAATGGTTAAAGTAAGTAATTTATTAGTTAGAGAACCCAAATTATTGCCACAGATTGATTTTCTACTTTTTTAGAATTTACCCCCACTTGTGGGCCGATGCGTACCTTTTGTTGCCGTCGCTTCCGCCAATTGTGTTAATATACCTCTAATGCGTTCCCAGTAAGCAACAATATTAAGTAAAACTGAATTTCCATTGTGATTTCTTTTGAATTTTAGAGAATTAACGGATGGGATACCGGTATTCGATGAAAATAATAATAGATTAGGAAATTCCACAGCAGCTGCTCAATCTGGAATAGCGCAAGTAATTCTAAGCAGAATCATTATGGCTATGCCAGGAATGTGTAAGTAATTATTGTCCTTTCGTGTAAAGAAGTATCTTTTAATTATTTTTTTTGCACCCTGAGCTTATGGGACTAGTATGGTCGCACCTTGAGAAAATAGATAATTGCTTAATAGACGCTGAAAATTCAAAGCATTTGATAAATAACAGGCAACCCGTTTAATATACAAGTACTGTCATTTTAGATCGTATACAAAAACAAACTACAAAAACCATACAGGGTGTAGACTTGGATCACGCAACAAAGCAATAATTTCAATGGTAAAATTTTAAAAGTCGTATATTATCTCCCAGGGGCGGACTGGGTGCATAAAAGTGACCGGGCAATTTCTCCAAAATCGGCCCACATAGGTAAAATAAACTTTCGCGATATCGTTTTTATGGCATTGATTGTTTTTGTCCCTCCCCGCGTTTTCGAGATTAAATTTGCTTAAAGGTTGTTACCCTAACTTACGCTGTTCAACTTAAAATAACGGTGTCGAAACCACCCATAGTGTAATTTAGAGGTATTACCTGTAGACTGTACAGGGTGGCTTATTTTCGATGCCTATGCTGGGTATTTCGGTTATTATCCAAGATTAAAAAAAAACTAAGTACGTAGTCTCGATTTCTTTTTTCGAGAGAAATTTATTGCCGTAAACGGATTTTTGATATCTTTTTTAATTTTCGAAATATGTATAGTCATTTTTGCATTGCCAGTTTTGCATCGTTTTTTGTCCTTAATAAGATAGCTATATTAAATTTTTTTTACTCATACGAATATTGATATATTACACCTAACGTTCTTATTTTAAATAGCAACCATAGGTAAATTATATATTTTTGAAAAATGCAAAAAATAAGCTTTCGATTGATGTCAAAACCAACTATGGTTGCCATTTAAAATAAGAAAGTTAGGTGTATATATCAATATTTGTATGGGTAAAAAAATTGAACATTGCTATTTTATTAACGATAATAAACTATGAAAAAACTATCTTTTGAGTTTTTCTTTATCTTTTTGTTTAAGCGAGATATTTAACATTTATGATATCTTTTTTCATACTCGAAATATAGCTAACTAACACCATTTTTGGTATTTTCAAAAATGTTAAATATCTCGCTTAAACGACAAGATAGAGAAAAACTTTAAGGACATTTTTTGCATGGTTTTTTGTCCTTAATAAGATAGCGATGTTCATTTTTTTTGTTCATACAAATATTGATATATTACTCCTAACTTTCTTATATTAAATGGCAACCATAGTTGGCTTTGACATCAATCGAAAGTTTATTATTTGCGCTTTTCAAAAACATATAATTTGCTTATGGTTGCTATTTAAAATAAGAAAGTTGGGTGTAATATGTCGGTATTTATATGATTAAAAACAAATTGAATATCGCCATCTTATTAAGAACAAAAATCCATGCCAAAAATGTCTTTAAAGTTTTTCTCTATCTTTTTGTTTAAGCAAGATATTTAACATTTTTGAAAATTGCCAATAATCGTTATTTGGCTATATTTTGAAAATTAAAAAAGATATCAAAAACCTGTTTACGGTAATGAATTTCTCTCGAAAAAGAAATCGAGATTACGTACTTAGTTTTTTTCTATCTTGGATAATAACGGAGATACTCTGTATGGGCATCGAAAATAGGCCACCCTGTACGTATTGAAATTTGTATCCAAACAAATGTATTTAATAATTAATTATAAATAAATAGAAGATTAAAAATAGACAAGTAAATATATGTATATTCACAGTCATTTAATTAATTAAGTACATATTAATAATACAAATTTTGGATAATATAATAATAATGCAGTTTATGCTGCATGCGTATAATGTCCAAAATTTATTCAACACAATAATCTTTAAAAAATTTAGTGATACGTGTCCAGTCTAACTTCAGCTTATATCACTTATAATTTAACAACGAAACTTACTTGGTTAATTAATTCAATTTTCACACTGAACAAAAAATAAAGAAACTTGTATTGGTAGCCTGTAGCCTCCCCAAATGCTGTCAACAGTCTCAGCAGACATCGACCGTACACCTTAGGGTTTTTTTTTTATGCGCTGACGTAAACAGTCACTAAAAGTAACACTAACACCCGGCATTTTTTATTAAGTTGGTAAAATAAAACTGATTATATAGTAGTAGAAAAATTCATTTAGATTTGGAAATTATTTGGTGTTAACGCCACCGACATCGGCCCTTGAACCCATCGGCCCACCGGGCATCTGCCCGGTTGCCCGGCGGGCCAATCCGCCCCTGTTATCTCCCCTAATTGTTTTAGAAAAGAAGTGCAAATAGGTTTTCTGTAGAGCAAAAAAAAAACTATCTATAAATGTAATCAATATTAATTTTTAGTTTGCCAATAACTGAAAATTAAGCAAATTAAAAGACGCGTTTTGACAAAAATCTGTAGTACCTTGAAATTATGCTGTGACAACTGGCCATCGTAATGTCGCTTGTACTGTCACTTTGACGCGAAATTCATTCTGAATTACACTTTATATTTGATCAAACATTTATTTTAAACAATTAGTTATGTTTTCATTGCAAGAAATGATAAAAATTACAATTAAGAATAAACTTCGCGTCAAAGTGATAGTATAAGCGTTATTAGCGTGCCCATCCTAAGCGTGCGTCCAGACGTACCTATGTAATATGTAATGCACGGTGTTTGCACTCTTATGGGCACAATCGAATACTTGTTTCATTGAAAATAGTTGAACCCCAAGCCGTGTAGGTGGCGTGTATGTTGCGTTCATGACTAACTTCATTTATAATCCAACAGACTTACACGCCACCTACACGGCTTGGGTTTCATTCATAATACGCTGCGCAGCGGATTATAAATGAAGGTTTCCATGATTGCGTACCCCTTATCTATGGTTACCCCCGTTTGGCTATAAAAAGTCAAAATAAAAATATGAATATTTTAATATTTTGAAATATTATAATCATAGATAAAGAAAATATATCATAATTTTGAACGAACTGTTCGGCCTGTTCAATATCTTAAATTGTTTGTGTGTTATAATAATAAGTTACAAGTGCAGAGCAGCAGTATAATGTTGAGATAGTGAACAATTTTGACTACCTGGGGTAACATTAACAGAAATGAAGGAAAGGAAGAAATAGATAAAAGAATAGCCAAAGGAAGTAAAAGTGCCGGAGTGTTAGCAATAATGCTGAAATCAAAAAAGGTATCACTTAAACGCAAAATGTAGAGTGTATCGAACAGTTATCGACCGACTGTTCTCTATGTTTGTAAAACGTAGATCCTTAATAGAAATATGAAAAACAAACTAGAAATATGGGAGAGGAAGATACTTAGAAGAATATATGGGAGAATCAAGAAGGAAGATATATGGAGAAGACGGTCACAGAAAGAAATTATGGAAATATATGGACAAACTAATATAAAACCTGTGGCAAAAATCCAAAGATTATGATGGCTTGGATATATCACCAGATTACCTGAAGGAAGAGTAACAAAACTAGTGCTAGATAGTGAAGCGGACTCAAAAAGAAGGAGGAGACGACTACGAAAGAAATGGATGGAAATAGTAAAAAAAGATCTTGACGAACTCCAGGTCCGAGATTGTTACAAAATATAACATCAAAATAGTTAAATAACATAACTTTTAAATAATAGTTTTAAAAGTAATAAACAAAGCCATACAATTTGAACAATAACAGAAGTAATATATATTTTTAGTGGTCATGGATAAAATTAAAATTACTTTTTCTTCCCCTTTGATTATGCCATTGTTTCGTAAATGGGAAGTATAAATTTAATGATTTTCTGTTACGAATTATACAATTATAGAAAAAAAAATTGGAACGCATACATTCTCTACAAAAAAGTAACGACCCAAATACCACAATTTTTTGTACATACAGTTTTTGTTGTCTAATTTAAGTAACAATATAATTTAAAAAATAATTCAATTTAAAACTATAAATATAAATTCAGTCTTATTTATTAAACATTTATTATAATCATACAGACGTAAGTTCACATGACTAATTCATTTTTCGGGACACCGGGACAGTACTTAAAACCGGGATGGATGGTCACCCCAACAAAAGTTTACAACAAATTAATATCTTGTAAGAAATAGACCTTTAGTTATATTTATATATATACAGGGTGTGTAGAAATTGGCGGAAGCGCTACACGTGACGATGTTCTTCGTAAAATTCTAAGTCGAAAATCTTAATACAAAAATGTTGTATCATGCTTCCTATGGCCTCAGGGACCATTTAAAGAAAAAAAAATTGGCAACATTGCATACATTGATTTGCGTTTGGAAATTTTTTTATCAGCAATTTTTACTTAGGTATTTACAATTTTTGTTCGAACTAAAAGCCTTAAGTTCGTTAACATAGCTACAAACTTTTGGGTATCGTAAAACACAAACTAGAAATAATTACGAGAAAAACAGCGATGACAGCTAATGACAATGTTGCCATATGTATTATTTTCATTCAAATCAGTGATTTACATATTTTCAACACCAATTTTTAAAAGGAAGAATACAATATCTAGGAAAAATACTATTCGAAATTTATTTTTATTCCAAATTGCAGCTTTTTGATTTGTAAGTATTAAATAATAACGCTTATTAAAGGACTAAATGTCAAAACTTTGAGGACCTCTTGCAGACACAGCAAGCATGGTACAACATTTTCGTATCAAGATTTTCGACTTAGAATTTTACCAAGAACATCGCCACGTGTAGCGCTTCCGCCAATTTTTACACACCCTGTATAAATATTTTGTATTTCATATAAATAAATATTTTGTATTTCATATAAATAATTATTTTTTATTTTAAAATGCATCTTAATCCTTTTATCCATAACTAATAAATATAAGTATATATTTTGAATTCCTATAATTTATACAAGCAAATCCGGTCGTATTTACAGATTACTGTAAATTCTATGACAAGCGTGCAAATTTAATTGAACCCCAAGCCGCTCAGATGGCGCAATTTAGTTCAAAAGCATAGTATGGGAGTGTAGTATCTATTTTCTCTCTTATCTATGATGTAATGTAAATGTAAAATGTAAAATGTAAAATGTAATGTAACGTGTAATGTAATGCGAATAATTGTTTGGACGGTACAGGAGCACGATGCGAATTCTGTTGTTTTTGTATTACATGTAAACGCTCGCAGTGCCGTAAAACGACGAATTTGCGTTACATTACATTACATAATATTACATACGTCTGGATGCACGCTTAGGATGGGCAGTTGTCATAATATAATTCCAAAACGCGTTTAGCAATTTTCTAAATTTTCAGTTATTCTACAAAAAAACCTATTTGCACTTTTATTCTAAAATAATTAGGGGAGATAATATACGACTTTCAACATTTTACCATTGAAATTGCTATGTTGCGTGATCCAGGTCTACACCCTGTACAGGGTGGTCCAAATTCGATGGGTTGCATGGGTATCTCGCTTAATAGGCAAGATAGAGAATCGGTTAAATTACTAAAAATGGGCAGTTTTTTTGGACACACTCAGAACCGTTTTCAAAAATATTCTATCATTTGAGATATTAGAGAAATACTGTTTTTTTGTCATATGAATAATGTGTCATATCTCCGTTATTGTTGTAAATGTCGAAAAAGTTTATTAACAATATTTTTAGATATTTATATGTTAAGTTTGATTACACTAAAAAAAAAAATTTTGCGCTCGCCGTTAAAAAGTTATGACACAAACTTACCTTTTTTTAAATAGAAACTATAGTTGGCTATGGCCTATTTAAATTCCTTATTTTTTTCTCATTTCAAATATATAAGGGTTCATGTATTTATTTTCAATAATACGCAAGTTACAAAGGTTTTTTAATTTTTTTAAAGATGAAAAGCAAAAAGTAGGCTGTGAAAACAAAAAAATCAAGAAAAACAGGAAATGATAGAATATATTTGACAATTGTTTTGAGTTTTTCCCAAAAAACTGCACATTTTTGGTAATTTAACCGTTTCTCTATCTTGCTTATTAAGCGAGATACCCATGCAATCCCATCGAATTTGGAAGGTCCGTCAACTTGGCCCCCCCCATTTGGATTTTATAAATTATTTTTATTGCGCTAGATTGCGCTAAGCTAGCGCCACATTGCGCCACCAATGAAAAAGCTAGCGCCTCAAAGGTAAAAAATTTACAGCACTTTGTAGTTGGGGGGGGCCAGATTGACGCTAGCCCCCCCCATGTGAAAATCGGAACTTTTTTTAATTGCGCTAGATTGCGCTAAGCTAGCGCCTCTTTGCGCCACCAATGAAAAAGCTAGCGCCTTAAAAATGACGAAGTTATGGCATTTTGAAAATTTAAAGCTAGCCCCCCCCATGTCGAATTCAAACAATTTCTTTATTGCGCTAGATTGCGCTAAGCTAGCGCCTCTTTGCGCCACCAATGAAAAAGCTAGCGCCTTAAAAATGACGAAGTTATGGCATTTTGAAAATTTGAAGCTAGCCCCCCCCATGTAAAAATTGGAACTTTTTTTAATTGCGCTAGATTGCGCTAAGCTAGCGCCTCTTTGCGCCACCAATGAAAAAGCTAGCGCCTTAAAAATGACGAAGATGGCATTTTGAAAATTTGAAGGTAGCCCCCCCCATGTCGAATTCAAACAATTTCTTTATTGCGCTAGATTGCGCTAAGCTAGCGCCTCTTTGCGCCACCAATGAAAAAGCTAGCGCCTTAAAAATGACGAAGATGGCATTTTGAAAATTTGAAGCTAGCCCCCCCCATGTCGAATTCAAACAATTTCTTTATTGCGCTAGATTGCGCTAAGCTAGCGCCTCTTTGCGCCACCAATGAAAAAGCTAGCGCCTTAAAAATGACGAAGTTGGCATTTTGAAAATTTAAAGCTAGCCCCCCCCATGTCGAATTCAAACAATTTCTTTATTGCGCTAGATTGCGCTAAGCTAGCGCCTCTTTGCGCCACCAATGAAAAAGCTAGCGCCTTAAAAATGACAAAGTTATGGCATTTTGAAAATTTGAAGCTAGCCCTCCCCATGTCGAATTCAAACGATTTCTTTATTGCGCTAGATTGCGCTAAGCTAGCGCCTCTTTGCGCCACCAATGAAAAAGCTAGCGCCTTAAAAATGACAAAGTTATGGTATTTTGAAAATTTGAAGCTAGCCTTCCTTATATCGAATTCAAACGATTTTTTTATTTCACTGATATCGCTCTAGAAATCCTCTAAGTAGCACCAAATTGAGTTACGAGTTTTATACTTGTTGTCGAAAAAGCACGTAAGAAATTTTGGGCATTTTACCTCAGGCTAATGATTTAATAGTCCTCTTTATTGCTATTTTATATGAAAAATTTGTATATAAAAACCGATTGTTTTATTTGCTTGATCTAATGATTCTTATGTATAATTTTTCTACTTTAAGAAAACATTTTTACAGGGTTTGCTGCTGCACGAAGTTATATATCAGAAATTTATTACATTTTCTGTATGTTACAATCTAAGCTGATCTTGAATAATTAAAGTTTTGTTGTACTTATACTAACTTATCTATAAAAGTTTATAAACGTATACGATGACATGCATTTGTGGCTGAAACATTAGATGTTTAATGAAACTATTATCTTTGTGGTTTAACGAATGTCACAAATATATCGCTTTTTTGAGAATAGTACTTTATAGTTTTACGTTATTTATTCCTACATAATTTTATCACCGTTATTCATTAAGTACAAAAATAAACTGATTGGCAAGAACGACCTAAATTGCTAACCATCCCCAAAAAAACACATTGACCCCTGTTTTACTGATTAATAAGATCTTATAAGGCAATGTTATGGTTTATACAAATCTGTCATCGCAGCATTCGATACCGCTGTTTGTTGATATGTTTCGTTTAGGTCTATTCAACGTTTTTTATTTATGATATTATTTTAGCCATCGTCTACTATGCTTACTATTAAAAGCTTATGCAGCAAAATAACAATGTTTCATTTATACTTATATTGTCGATCGTTAGAGTATATTTATCAATATTTTTTGATAGATTTATGGCAAAAACTAATAGTAAATGTTTGGGAATTAAACAGCAAGCACGTATTTTCAGTACATACTTGTATCTTGAGATTAATACGTTATTAATATTTAACTGTGCAGATGGTACAACGTGTAACAGCGTTAATCGTAAATTTTAATTTTAATTTACAAAAATTGCGTTAACATGGTTAAACGGCGAACCAATTTAGAAATAGAACATATACAGGCGGTTTTTATAACCACTGGTAAAGAAGCTGTTTGTGAAAGTGAAACTAAAAAGTTTAAAAATAAATGTAATACTATTTGGGACAACATTGCTGAAAAAGTGAATCAACACGAATCCCTAAATATATCTAAAAATGCAGTGTATACCATGCTTACCAAAAATTATTACAATTTATGGGAATTATTGATGATTCAACAAGCCGACTTGAAAAAGTTTTGTGCATTTAAAAAAAAAGTTGATAACCAGAGCAGTGATGTTGATTACCAGAGTAGTGATTCTAGTGGAAGTAAAAGATATAATAGTGAAATATTTAAGTTTTCCATGACATTAGCGGCTGAAGAATATCAAACAATAAGATGTGAAGAAGTGGAATATGCTTGTAAAGACAAGTCTAATGTAAAGGAAGATCGTAATAGGTCAAACAGAAAATACCTAATATTAAAGCCTAGGGCGTGGAGTCATATAATTTACCGAAAATTTCAAGAAAGTACAAGACTTTCCTGTCAAATAGTATTTAAAAGAGTAAAATGCTTTAAAAATAGTGCGATTTTCGCAAACATTTTTGGTCAGTGCAAAGAATGTTCCTCAAAACTGGAAGCCATTTTACCATATGAAGTCGTAGATGAACAAGACGTTGTAGTGGACTGCACTTACACAGGTAATTTTAGAATAAAGCATATGTTGTTGTTGAAAAGACCGCTGTCGGGTTTAAAAAGACGGGAAGCTGTAGAAAAATTAACAACCCAAACTTTATCACCATCACTTTATCACCGCCAATTAGCATCAGATTATATGCAGTATGGTGAAACCGAACCGGCAGATTTGCCTAAATTATCTACATTGCGACAAGCAAAGTATCAGTCGAAACAAATAAATATTTTGCATAAAGATCCAATAGTAGCAATAGCCATGATGAAAAGTTCCCAAAAGTACAGTGGAATTATTAGAAATATTGGCTACAGCCCATTCTTTGTCTACTATTGGAGTAATGCACAAATACATATTTATAGAAATTACTGCCAAAAACATGTGTCTCGTATTATGATTGACGCAACTGGAGGAATTGTGAAAAAAATTCATCATTCTTGGGGAGAAAAATCCCCTCACATTTTTTTGTACAACATTGCTGTCAGGGATCCGTCAACGCAAAAACAGTATCCAGTTTGCAACATGCTTAGTGCGAGTCAAAACTCTAGAACCATTTATAATTGGCTTTCAGTTTGGCTAACAAGTGGCGCACTTGCACCGTATGAAATAGTAACCGATATGTCAAGAGCATTAATTTATGCGTGTATTAATGCATTTACGCAATTTAAAACTTTGGATGAGTATGTTAATGCTTGTTTTAACATACTACAAGGAAATGATATACCACATCCAAAGTGTTACCTGCGCAGCGATGTAGCGCATTTGATGAAACTTTTAAGTGGTTGGTCCAGCTTAAAAAATCAACATCGATTAACAAGAAAGTTTTATTTAAAAGCACTAGGGCAAGTAGTGCAAACTACTGATATAACTGACCTAAAAAATATTTTACGAGCGATCTGTACAGTAGCTTATTCTGATACAGAAGGTGTAAGCATTACCAGTGGTTTGCCAACAACATGTGAACAGCAAAAGCAGTGGTTAACTCGAAGAATAGCTACTGGTACTACAGAAACCTGGGAAGAATATGTTAATAAATATGTAGAAGAAGAGGAGGACCTTACAGTTATTGAAAAGGAAAGAAATGTTGTAAAAAAAAACGATTTTTATATGTTTGTTAACTGCATAGCAGAAAATTGCAAAAACATGTCGTTATTGTCAGCGGAAGAGGGTGACAGAGGAAATCAACAAGTGCTACCAGAACTTATAATCGATCTTTTAAAAGTTAGTGATTTATTGCCACTATGGACAGGAATTATGAGGACAATTTTCAAATTCTCGCCATTAATAGCTAGCAGTGCCAGTGTAGAAAGTGATTTTAATGACATAAAAAATCGAATATTTGCACATAAAAAATTACCATTGAGAATAGAAGAATTTCTTCAAGATCATATACAAAGCATCGATGGTACATTAAAATTGGCAGCTTCAGCAGAAAAACATCTGTCTGACTTAAACTATGTAAGAACGCAAAACAGTTTAATGTTAATATAGATTTACTAAAATATATGTTTTTTAGGCAACAGCATCCCAAAAAGAAGTACCTACAGAGAGGGAAAATATATACGATAAAGTTAGTATACAACATTAAAATAATTTTATGTATAAGTGAGTGTAGACGTACAAAGCGTTACAAGATAATTTTTTGAACAGTCACATAAAAAACGTATTTATAATTAAGTAGATGCGATATAAAATTAGAAGTGTTCGACAAACTTTTCATAATAAAAATAGTACAGACAATAAATTAAAGCATTAGTAAAAAGTAAAACAATGTTAATTTTTTTTTTAATAATTTAAAATGCATCACTTAAAAGATCTTAATTTTAAATGCAAATAAGAAACATTATATGTTTTCACTTATGGTTGCCTTTATTTCCTAAACAGTATTTTAGTTTCTAACAATACACCACGATTACTTATATCTGTATGTGTGTAATTTGTTGGTATTGGTGTGCAAGCGTGCGTGTATGTGTGTGTGCACGCGCGTGTTTTGACATACAATAATTACAGTACAAATTTACAGTATTTTCATGAACAAAGTGAATCGCTAAATAAAGAAGATGACCCGAATAAAAATGTATCCAATGTTAAAAAACAGGAGGAAGCAGCCAGAGATATTGTTGGTAAGTGATTATTAACAAACATATACAAATGTTTTCTAGCACGATAACAATATTTTTTCCAAGTTTTGTTTAAATTTTGCAATTAATTTTCATTTTTATCAACATAAACATTTAAAAATATCATACAGCTCGGCAAATGGCAATATGCATTTTACTCTTTTTTATAGATAATAAAACCATGTGTTCGTCATGCCAACTAGATTTGGAACCGCTGTCAGCAATAGTGTGCGATTTATGCAATATTCCGGTACACAACAATAAAGGATGTTCCAGAATCATAGAAAATAAAACACTTTGTGTAAGCTGTTTCTCTAAATCAAAAAATAGCAAAGAATTATTAGAGGGCACAACCACAGAATCCTGGAGGGGATTAGATCTACCCCCTAAAAAACGTTTGCGTGCTTCGTATTTAGAAACGGAAACCGAATTCTTAGATACTCGTTTTAATGAACTAAAAAAAGTTGATGTAGTAGGTATTCTTAAAAATGGTCATCGGGAGGTACTACGCCCTATTAAAATTAATAATATTCAAGTTGTTTTATCAAACACTTGCGCTTTTGATTCGCTAGTGCAATTGTTGTGTACTGCCTATTGTGACAGTGCTACATTTCAAAATTATTTTATAACTCTTTCGAATACCATACCTCTGTGTACTATAGTCGATAAAATTGTAAAACGCGGTGTTAACAGCCAAACATACAAAGCACGGGCACAATTGTTACTTAATGTTAGTGACAAGTCAAATTTGCCAGGGAATTTTGTGAGAATTGATGCTGTTAACAATATCACAAGCACACTTATTAAAGTCGGCAAGGATATAACATGTGCAGTACAAAATATATCATGCTCCAAATGCAACTTCATAAAGAAACAAACTGACATAAATTTTATTACCGTAGACGTTAACAACACACTTGAAAACCTAGAAAATTCATTTTTGGAAAAAATAACGCCACGTTCATTAAGGCAAAAATGTGTTTGCAAAGAACGTCTGGAAATAAAATATATACCATCTAAAACGCATTTATTTATCGAACCAAGTAACAGTTCTCATAAAACATTAGAGGTTAAAACAAATCTGCAGTCTATACCTGTCTATATAAGATACGATAATGTAAGTTACATATTAAGAGGTGCTGTTGGATACCAGGGGGATGAAAATAGCGACGAATACATTGGACATTTTATTGCTTTTTCACGAAGACACAATGAAAAGTGGGAAGAATATAACGATTTAAGAGATCGCAAGTTGTCTTGTTCCTCAACAAATAAAATTAGAGTGCAGTTATTGTTATACACTCCATAGGGGGTAGGCGATACATGTTAAATTTTTGTCACATTCAGGAGAATTAATTTCGTTTAATTTTGTTTTTTACTGTAATATTTTATTTTATTGTATAAGGGTATATTTATTGTTGCACACTAATTACAATGTATTATGTGTGGTTGCAAAATACAATATAAATATAAATACTTTAAATTACTTTAATTTAGTACTATTCTAATAAAAAGTGTATCAAAATTATTTCTTTATAATTATTTTCTACAATATATGCAATTAAAAGTTGTTCTATAAAATTAAATACGTCTTCTAATCTTCATTTAAGGAATTCGATTACTTTTTGGTCTATTACTTTTATTTGCTCGGATTACATTAAAAGCGTTATTTCTGCAAGTGTATATAATATTTTCCTACTGTCGACTATTATAACTCTATTTCAATTATTATTATGTTTAAGTCAACATAAAACTGTCCAAAAATGTCTCCAGTTTATAATATTTTAGTGTGGCTATTTATCTTGCTGATTTTGTCTTTATTAATTTGTTATTGACTCAATATTAATTATAGGTTGTACAGGATGGTAAATTTTATATTTACTTAGCAATAAACTGTATCTTTGTTTTATATCAACTGAGCAGAGTTTTATTTCCCTGCATAAACGCTGTTTTATGAGTAAAATTCACATTAGCTTAAATATAAAAGTTAGAAACAAAAGTGAAAACACCCTTGCAATTTTATCGTATAAGTGCTCGTAGTTTTAATCTGCTGACCAAATACCTTGCACTTCAGATGCCCAAGGATCTAGCATGCTAATGGTTTAGTAACACATTTTGCAAATTATTATCTTTAAAGTACCACTTCAGTTAGGTGTTTAAAACATATCACTGGCTCTCTTGTTTATTTTACAGAAATTTGTGGTTTGTTAGTAACATTCGACAATTGTTAGCAACACCAGCTTAACGCGTTCCCTGTTGAACTGATCACAAATAAAAAATTTACTTTACGAAATTCGTAGCTTTTGTATATTTACAAAATAATAATGCTGTTAGACTATGCATGCATTTCAGGCTTAAATCTCTCATGAAACAATTCATGTACAAGTCGTTTAATTTATATCGCCTTCAAAACCACTAATATAATACAAACGACTTACTATATCACAGAAAATAATATAATGCAATTGTCACTACTACTGGTCGTTTTTATAAACTATTGTTAAGCTCGATCGCGCGACTAAGACGCCGCGGGGGCGTACTTTACCGTCGATTGTAAATAATAAACGAAATCAAACAAAAATTACAATAATTTATTATTATATTGAATGAGATACAAGCAGTTCTGCCTTTAAACAATATTAGCAAAAGCATTAGCCAACCCGAGACCCCTCAGGGTGGCTTCACAACATATCTTAAGTGTTTTGACCATAAACAAAGATGAAGTTCCTGGACCAGGCAAGCTGGAATTAGCAGTGGCGTAACACTTTTATGTACAAGTATTAATTAGTACAACATAACTTTAATTTTATATCGGCTTAGATTGTAACATACGAAAAATTTAATAAATATCTGATATATAACTTCGTGCAGCAGCAAACCCTGTAAAAATGTTTGCTTAAAATAGCAAAATTATACATTAGAATCATTAGATCAAGCAAATGAAACAGTTTTAATATTTACAAATTTTTCATATAAAATAGCAATAAAGAGGACTATTAAATCATTAGCCTGAGGTAAAATACCCAAAATCTCTTACGTGCTTTTTCGAAAACAAGTATAAAACTCGTAACTTAATTTGGTGCTACTTAGAGGATTTCTAGAGCGATATCAGTCAAATAAAAAAATCGTTTGAATTCGATATAAGGAAGGCTAGCTTCAAATTTTCAAAATACCATAACTTCGTTATTTTTAATGCGCTAGCTTTAAGATTGGGGCGCGAGCTTTAAGATTGGTGGCGCGATGTGGCGCTAGCTAATCGCAATCTAGCGCAATAAGGAAATCGTTTGAATTCGACATAGGGGGGGGGGCAGCATCAAATTTTCAAAATGCCATAATTTCGTTATTTTTGGGCCCCAGTTTTAAGATTGGTGGCGCGATGTGGCGCTAGCTAAGCGCAATCTAGCGCGATAAAGATATTTTTTGAATTCGACATGGGGAAAGGGTAGCTTCAAATTTTCAAAATGCCATAACTTTGTCATTTTTAAGGCGCTAGCTTTTTCATTGGTGGCGCAAAGAGGCGCTAGCTTAGCGCAATCTAGCGCAATTAAAAAAAGTTCCGATTTTTACATGGGGGGGGCTAGCTTCAAATTTTCAAAATGCCATAACTTCGTCATTTTTAAGGCGCTAGCTTTTTCATCGGTGGCGCAAAGAGGCGCTAGCTTAGCGCAATCTAGCGCAATAAAGAAATTGTTTGAATTCGACATGGGGGGGGCTAGCTTTAAATTTTCAAAATGCCATAACTTCGTCATTTTTAAGGCGCTAACTTTTTCATTGTTGGCGCAAAGAGGCGCTAGCTTAGCGCAATCTAGCGCAATTAAAAAAAGTTCCGATTTTTACATGGGGGGGGCTAGCTTCAAATTTTCAAAATGCCATAACTTCGTCATTTTTAAGGCGCTAGCTTTTTCATTGGTGGCGCAAAGAGGCGCTAGCTTAGCGCAATCTAGCGCAATTAAAAAAAGTTCCAATTTTTACATGGGGGGGGCTAGCTTCAAATTTTCAAAATGCCATAACTTCGTCATTTTTAAGGCGCTAGCTTTTTCATTGGTGGCGCAAAGAGGCGCTAGCTTAGCGCAATCTAGCGCAATAAAGAAATTGTTTGAATTCGACATGGGGGGGGCTAGCTTTAAATTTTCAAAATGCCATAACTTCGTCATTTTTAAGGCGCTAGCTTTTTCATTGGTGGCGCAAAGAGGCGCTAGCTTAGCGCAATCTAGCGCAATTAAAAAAAGTTCCGATTTTCACATGGGGGGGGGCTAGCGTCAATCTGGCCCCCCCCAACTACAAAGTGCTGTAAATTTTTTACCTTTGAGGCGCTAGCTTTTTCATTGGTGGCGCAATGTGGCGCTAGCTTAGCGCAATCTAGCGCAATAAAAATAATTTATAAAATCTAAATGGGGGGGGCCAAGTTGACGGACCTGAATTTGGACCACCCTGTATAGCAATAAATACTAATTGTAAGAAATGTTAATACGCACATTTTTTTTTTTTTTTAATTGTTGGCTTAACCCTTTCAATACGGTATTTGAAGAATAAGGTTTTCAAATATTTTCGGTAATATTTTGGCTTAATAAAGTATAAAAAGAAGATTTATTGCAAAAAAAAATAAATTTTCAAACAGATTCTCTTGGAGAATATACTATATGTACCACTAGGGTTATATGTGGTTATAGTGTGGTACATATATGTACCACTAGGGTCATATGTGGTTATAGTGTGGTATGGTATATACCGGGTGTTAACCACCAGCCGTGAACATAGGGAATTAACATTGGTTTTAACTGTTTTTCGGATTCCTGCTCCCCAATTGAATTTATATTAAAATTAATGGCAACAATAGAAAGATAAAATTATTACGCATCATTTGAGACCATTAATAAGCTTAAATGTTTAATATTTAGTTTATAATTAATATTTTAAAATTGGATAATGTTACAAATATAAGTAGCCATGACTGTCAATCTGACATTAGTTTTCATTAATTTTTTTATTATCTGTCAATTTTTAACCCTTTGGGACCCAATTTTTTTTTTCTGTGTTTTCAGATTATTTGGGAAGAATATGGGTTTTTAACAATAAATATGATAAAATATTTTGGAAAAAACGAAAAATTTTACATTTCAAGAGCAAATAGGAATAGGGACAAATATATCCCAGTGGGATTTTTAATTGGGATATATATGTCCGAATGGGAAAATAAATATACGATTCGTCGGATTTTGCACTGTTGTGGAATGGGTCCGCTTCTGAAGAAGACTTCCCAGAGAACGAATCTAATTCATTTGGTGAAGATACATCGTTTATATTATCAACAACTTTTTGAAGTTCAGCTTTTCAGTCAACTTTTTTCTCCACATAATGGAAAAACCATTGGGATATATATAACCCACCTTCTGGGGCACATGTGTCCCAGGCACAATTATTGAATCAAATTATGTGGTAAATCGACGTGCTCTGCTTGCAAAAACGTTTTGAATACGTCACCAATAGTTGAAAAACCCCTTAAAAACACATTCCCATGTAAAACGGGACTTAGAAGGCTCTCTGGGCATTTCAGTATGCGTTGGGATCTATATATCCCACTGGGGCCCAAAGGGTTAAATCAGCGAGTTATTTCTTTAACCATTAAAACTCTTCCTCTATTATAGTTTTTTTTTCATTTTATTCAAAATCGTTAAAGAAATAAGTCGCTGATTTAAAAATTGACAGATAATAACAAAAATTAATGAAAACTAATGTCAGATTGACAGTCATCGCTACTTATATTTGTAAAATTAATCCAATTTTAAAATATTAATGATAAACTAAATATTAAACATTAAAAGCTTATTAATGGTTTCAAATGATGCGTAATAATTTCATCTTTCTATTGGGGAGCAGGAATCCGAAAAACAGTTAAAACCAATGTTAATTCCCTATGTTCACGGCTGGTGGTTAACACCCGGTATAAGTACCACCAGTGTCTAACAAAACCAAATTCTCTTGTTGTGTTGTGTAAAATACTTCAGGGGGCGCACTTGCAGCGTACAATTTGACATTAGGTAGGCCTATAAAACTGACTGGTACATATCAGAACCATTCCCAATGATAAATTAAAGTTCTAGTATTTTACAAACTTTCGATGGTACATTATATATACCAGCAGTATGGAAAGGGTTAAGGACGCTTCAACTACTTTGGGCATTAGCGTCTGGGAGGAGGGGGCGGGGAACAAGGAAAGGGTGGGTAAGGTAAGGGTAGGTGGAAGTACTGTCACAGCATTTGCCTATAGTAGGTAGAGGGAACCACCTGAAACCTCTACGATGACAGACGACCGTGGGATTCGAACCCACGACCTCCCGATTACAAGTTAGGTTGTTTTACCAACTAGCCACCAAGCTCGGTATACGCACATTTGAAAATTCGCGCTATGGCAATTATAACTAAGCTCCGCCTATTTTCTTAATTACCATGGTAACCGCGTCGACCGCCATTGTGAAAGATGTTTGAATTATCTAACTGACGTTTAAAAGTCAATTGACGTTAAATACAACGATACTTTACATAAAAATTCAATGGTTTTACGAAAATAATGTTTATTTATTAATAAAAGCCTCTCATTTCACCATACGAAATTTAAAACGGTAATAAAAGCACTTTAACATATTATTTGTCTATTTTAAACAGAGTTCTCACTTCTCACCAATTAACTATTTAGACGTTGTTCACTGTTTAATCTGTAATAGATATAGTTTAGATAGCATGAGAATTAGTATAAGTAAGAAGAACACGAGGTGTGTAATAATTGATGTAGCCGGAAGGAAATAAAAAATAAAATAACAAGATAATTAGTGTTCTCATTTACCACAGTGGCGGATCTTGATTTTGTGGGGCCCCAGGCGCAACCTAATCTGGAGGCCCCCTATTGACCCTACTAAGAATGGGATGGTTCACTAAAATGAACAATGCAGAAAATCATATTGTTTTTTATTTTTGACATCAAAAAACAAATACAAAAATGAGAAATAAATTCTCAGGTACCAGAAAAAAATCACATTCCCATTTAAAAGAAAAAAATCACATCTCAGGTAAAAAAAATCGCAGTAAAATCCTACATCATACAGTACAGGATAGTCCAAATTCGATGGGATTACATGGGTCCCATTTAATAGTCAAGATAGAGAAACGGTTAAATTACCAAAAATGTGCAGCCTTTTAGGACAAACTCAAAACAGTTTTCAAAAATATTCTATAATTTCCGGTTTTTAAGTTATTAAAGAAAAACGTTTTTTTTTGTTATATTTTTAATGTGTCATATCTCCCTTACTGTTTACAATATCAAAAAAGTGAATAAAGATTATTTTTAGATATTTTTATGCTTAATTTGATAATACTAAAAAAAAAAATACGCTCGCCGTTAAAAAGTTATGACAAACTCACCTTTTTTTAAATAAAAGCTAAAGTTGACTACGATCTATTTAAATTCCTTATTTCCCTTTCCAAATATATTAGGGTTGATGTATTTATTTTCGATAATACGCAAAGGTTTTTTAATTTTTTTAAAGATAAGAAACAAAAAGTAGGCTGCGAAAACAAAAAAACAAAAAAAACAAGTAAATTGGAAATGATAGAATATATTTGAGAACTGTTCTGAGTTTGTCTCAAAAAACTGCACATTTTTAGTGATTTAACCGTTTCTCTTTTGTGAGCGCTTTAGTACTTTGAATTTCCCGCCGGCGGGCTCAGAATTGACACTGGGTTCGAGACTATTAGAGGGAAAATAATAATAATACAAGATGGCGAAGAACGCTTGATATGATTTTTGTGACGTGTAATGATTATTGTAACAAAGTTGGTTTATAATAAATTATATTTAAACAAATACGCCCACACTATGTTGATTATTAAGCGAGATACTCATGTAATCCCATCGAATTTGGACCACCCTGTACAGTTCATCGGCTTGCAGTGCACTGTAATCATATGCAAAGCAGGGTTGCAAGTTTTGGCGATTTGGACCCAAATTTTCTATCCTTTTTATTTAATTTACCATGTTTTTTTTTAAAATTGGTATCAATGACTATTACCCACTACCCACAATGAAAATAGGTTTAAGAAGATATTGCAATTTGCTTACAATTATTATTCCATAATTCTCATAGTAACAGACAATAAAAAATTAATTTTGGTTTTTGAGGATGAGGCACCCAACGATTCTGAGGCCCCCGCTTTGCTGAGGCCCGAGGCGCGCGCCTCATGCGCCTGTGCGTTAATCCGCCACTGATTTAGAGTAAACCCGGGCAAAAGTCCGCACTTAACGTTCTCAACTCCCTAAGTAAGTAAGTTTTATGTTTAACGGGTCAACATTTTTTTTATGAACACATTAGACACTTCTCATTGCATCATAAAATGGGTTGCCACCAAAAGTAACGAATTCAAATAAAAATATTTTTTTATGGTTTGATGTAGATTGGTACTTTTGCCCCACCCTATGGGGCAAAAGTCCAAATTGATGGGGCAAAAGTCCGTTCGCGCATTCGTCTAATTAAAATGTTTACATCTTTGACACATTAATATACGGTGTGTTATTTTATAAAATGAAAGTTAATTCTCTTTAAAAATACAAAATAAAAGTTCAGTCCTGTAACAAAATTTAAAAAAATATCACATTTAAAAGAACACAAAAAATATTTGACGAATTTAACAAAAATCACAGGCGAACTCGCCGGTTTCAAAATTTGAGCAACTTTCGTGCCACTAGTTGTGGCATTTACTTACTGCACAATCTAGTCCTCGACTGGTGGATCTTCATATATTTCTTAACAACCTGGGCAAACAATTTCGTTTCCCCTTCTCTCACATGGCTGTTCGTTAAATTATCGTAGAATCTTTCTATTTGGACTTTATTGAAACCTATAATCTTTACGACGCTTGTCTTTTTGGGTGTTTAATAGAAAATTTGTGTCGAGATAAAAAAAACTTTTGGTCCAGTCGTCTCCCGCCATTTGTGACTCCTTATTAAAATCGTTTACGATGTTATTTTGCGAAGCAAAGTCAAAAGCCAAGCGCCGATTTTTTTTTTTTTTTAGTAATTCCGTAGAACCTTACGTCCATCTATCTATCTACAGTGATCAGCCAAACTTGCTGCGTGATCAGACGTAAATGTGGATTTGAATCTTTCCAAATTAAATAGACGGGACAAAAGCCCGTGTGCGGCCTTTTACCCCAGTCAAGACTACGGCTTTTTGCCCCCATGCGTGCTAATTACGATAGAAGCAATATGACGGCATCTTTAGTTTAAGTTAGGAAACGTTTGGCGACATGATTGTGTAGCTAAAATGGAGGGTGTTTATATAAAAAAAGTTGCATGCCGGTTGTGAGAGACTTTTAAATATCACTGCCTAATAAAAGATCATCGAAAACTATAACAAGCCAAGCATTTTCACACTTAGCTCATTTAAGCAGCGGTTTAACTGCCGATCAAGCTAGAACTATGTGTCCATCACAGATAATGTATCTCAACTACCTATAATAAAACCTATTCTCTCTTAACTCTCCAGTTCTTCCTATCCCTAATAGGACTTTTACCCCGGTGCGGACTTTTGCCCGGGTTTACTCTACCATAAATAAAGGACATAACATAATCGAGAATGACTATTTAGTGCCATGTATACATATCTGAGTAATTCAATTGTAATAATTGTATTATTCAACTTGTGTATGTTACGCAATGGATTGCACATCATATCTAGTTTTCACAATTTACTCAGTTTAACTTTGTAATTGGTTTCTGCTATAAAAAAGTGTAATGATCTGTACATTTCTTTTTAGTGATTGCACCTGTTATAATGAATCACCTCGAAAGACGAGGGATTCTGCAGAGATATCCCTTGATAACCATGCCACTTACAGTTGCTCTTGCTGGTCTTTGTTTAACTTTCGCTACACCATTAGCTTGTGCCCTGTTCCAACAACAAGCTTCACTGTCATATGCTAAACTTGATCCAGAATTAAGGGTAAAGGTGCATTTAAATCAGAGCGAACAGAAGCGAACGAACGAATTCGTTCGGTCAAGCTCGCGCAATTTGCATTGCGAAGCGAAGGCGAGCGAACGAATTCGTTCGCGTTCGCACAGGTTCCGTCGCGTGTCGGTAAACAAACGAATCATCAAAGGAAGTTCGTGCTCGATTTGCATGGTGCATTTTGTAGCTAGCGAATTTTCTATCCGACATGATTTGTTTTCAGGTTTTCACACTAGCGCGGATCATCAACGAATGCGAATGTTCGTTCATATTGCATTGCGCAGAGAACGACCGAACGAACGAATACCTAAAAACCCGTTCGTTCGTTCGTTCGGTTCTGTTCGCTCTGATTTAAATGCACCTTTTAAGAGTTCGAAAATCTTGCATAAGTTTATCCTGATTAAAACAATTTTACAGGAACAATTGGATAAGAAGTATAATAATAATCCTCCCAAGTATGTTTTCTTCAACAAGGGTTTGTAAAATAAGGCCTTATAATATTATATAAAATTTTAAGATTGTTTATAGACATGTATACATCTGATATTGACAATAAATTTTGTGTAAACGTACGAAAAGGGATCTTATTTTTAATAGTAGATTGAAAACCTTTATGAATAGTTTTACATGCAACGCTTACATGTTCACACAGCGTTTATATATGACACTTATGACAGCCATGCTGTTCCGTTACAAGCATGGTTTGTCACATATGGGCATCTTCTTAGCAAGAAGATAAATTCAAAAGCATCGGTCACTCACCAAATTTGTTATACCGGACACTAATGTTGGCCGATAATTTTGGCTCATAAAACAATTTATATTAAACCTTACCTTAAGATTTGTACAGAAAAATCATTATTTATAGGTACTCATATTTCCCTAATACACACATTTACTTAAAATAGAATAATTTAAACAATAAAATTCTTCAGTTTTATTCCAAACTTGTAAAATGACTTCGGCAAACATCAAAAGATGAAGTTAGAATCACAGAACATACACAAAGAATAGTATTTGTCGTAAATGAACAAGGCGGCACATTTATTTGGTACATACAGGGTGTGTATAAATTGGCGCTACACGTGGCGATGTTCTTCGTAAAATTCTAATTGCAAGTCGAAAATCTTAACACAAAAATGATGTACCATGCTACGTATGGCCTCAGGAACCATTTAAAAAAACAAAAATTTGGCAACCTTGCATCCATTGATTTGCGTTTGGACATTTTTTTATTAGCAATTTTTACTTAGATATTTATAATATTTATTCGAACTGAAAGCCTTCAGTTCGTAAACATAGCTGCATTCTTTTAGGTATCGTCTAATACAGGGATGGCAAATAGGATTTGATCAGTGTGCCAAAATAAAATAAAATTTAATACAAATTTTTCCCCGTGCCAGTACCTAACCTAACCTAACCTACCCTACCTACCTACCTACCAGAAACAACTGTCAGTTATTTCGTTCCGTATCGCCAACGTCATGATTTTATGTGTCACTAAATAGGACATATACAATCAGTGGCGTAGCTAGAGGTTGTGCCGCCCGGGGCGGTCCCTAAATTTGCCGCCCCTATAAATAAGAGTTGTTAATTTTTGATTTTTGCCAAATGCAAGCAGAGATCGACACAAAAAAGTGGGGGGAAAACAAATTGCGCCGCAGGCGTTTTTTTTTTTAAATTTTACACGTTCAAACGTGTTTTAAAGCAAGTTAGATAATGGAGAATACTTTATCATCTTCCAAAATTACGGTTTTACAGTAGAACCTTTTCTGATTTTTTTAAAAATCAGATCGTCCCCACTCCCACGAAATTATTTTTAATAAGGGCGAAAAGTCCCTGTTACAATAGAGTTTAAAACTGCATGGAATTTAATGCCTAAAATAAATGAATTGTTTGAAATTTTATTGAATGGCTGGTACCATATCGTAAATTTTATTAGAAACTTGGAATTTCTGTCGTTACAAGGGAGCGGGTTTTCAGTGAAGCAAGGTCAAGTAGCCCGTTTTATCCTCTAACTTCAGTAAGAATTCCTTTTTCTAAAATTAATTTTTATGAGTTTAATAGCGCTAGTGCGGGAACTGATTATTATATCTACTGATCCTTCATTACCCCGAGATTTTCATTTTTACCCCATTTGGGTAGACTAAAAGTGCTGCCCCAAAAAAAGTGCCGCCCGGGGCGGACCGGCCCCCCCCTTGCTACGCTACTGTATGCAATCAAAAGTTCCGTGCATCGCTACAGTTGGTATTTTATATGAAGATATAGTAATGAACAAATTATTGTATCGATATAAGAAGAGTTTTTATTTTCTGGTATTTTTAATTTTTTGATATTTAAATAACATGTAGTTGTAGATAATTAGCATACTAATTTAAAATAAGTAAAACTTTTCGAAAAAGTTTAAAATAAAAAAAAATAATTATTCATAGAATTCTTTAGGGTGCCGTCGAAAATCTCTCGCGTGCCAAGTTTGGCACGCGTGCCACCTATTTGCCATCCCTGGTCTAATACAAACAAAAAATAATTACGAGAAAAACAGAGATGACAGCTAATGACAATGTTGCCATGTGTATTATTTTCATTCAAATCAGTGATTAACATATTTTCAACACCAATTTTTGAAAGGAAAAACACAATATCTAGGAAAAAATATTATTCAAAATTTATTTTTATTCCAAATCGCAGCTTATTCATTAACAATACTCCTATTAAATAATAACGCTTATTAAAGGACCGAATGTCAAAACTTTAAGGACTTCTTGCAGACACAGCAAGCAAGCATGGTACAACATTTATGTATTAAAAGTTTCGACTTAGAATTTTACGAAGAACATCGACACGTGTAGCGCTTCCGCCACAGACAGCTTATTTTTTTCTCTTTTTAATGATGTGCCACATGATACATTTATTTTAAAATAAAAAAAAAACGATTTTGATGAAAAAAAAGCAAGCCATGATTTAATGACGTCGGGTTTTATCAATTAGCTTATAAGAAACCAAAGAACGGCTAAGCAAAGCAAAAAATTACAAAGAAAAGTAATATTTTATTTAGAAAAAGTTAATTCTTACACGTTTTTAAGTGAAAGTACCTGGCGCATTGGTTAAATTAGGACAATTAATGCAGTATTGTAATGCATGTTCGCGGCAAATAAATCTAATGCATCTCTCTCTCTGCATTGAGTGGATGTCTATACATGCGTCCCGGTGTAATTGACCGGGTGTTAAAAAGACACCTACAACTTTCAAACGGCAACACGTAACTTCCTAAAAAAACATCTACACACTCTACAGACTGTGCATGGCACACTGCTAAAGATTTAGCACCCTAACCCCTTCAATGTAGAAGTTCTATTAAAATATTTATAAACCCGGTCAAAAAGACAGGTACGTGTGTGCTCGCGGGTTACGACGCAAACTCATCTAAAACACCGTTTATCTTCGCATATGTTCACATCAATCACGTTTAATAGCTATCATTAATGGCCCAACTAATCTTTTTTGAGAAATACTGGATCGTAAATAAGCTTTAAGTTTATTTACACTGACACTGGAAGTGTCAATAGTATCCGTAATGAAATAGCAAAATTTGGAAATATAATAAATAAATTGTTTGAGTAACACATTAGGCCTACCATATTTTCGTTAAGTTAAACAGGGACAAGATAACCTTTTTTTTTAATCATAAGAGATGAGCAAAAAAGCGGGGGACAAAATGCGCCGCAGGCGATTTTTTTGAATTTTAAAAGTTCAAATGTATTTTAATACAAAAAGTTTTTTATTATTGAATTCTGAGAAAATTTTATTCTTAAAAAAAGTTTGTGGATGGCCTAAAATTAATTTTAAGTACCTAAAAAAAGTTCGATAAAAATTCATACAACACTAACTTCTAGCGATTTTAGAAAATGCCCTTATTTTAAGTTGAAGTTTTTTTGTAGCTCTTAAAATCTAGTGTCGTATGTAATTTTATGTTTTTTTTTCATTTCAACATTAGTTTTAGGTCATGCACTAATTTTTGTAAAAGCTTCTGGGAAATTTTTGGTAAAAAAACTTTTTCATTTAATGCATACTTTTTGAATGACGCTGTTTAGAACAGGGGTGGCCAACCCAATTGATCTTGCGGGCCACTTTGGAAATGCATCATAACTCCGCGGGCCACATATAAAATTATATATCCCCATATTAGATTTAGATACACTATAGACATTTTTTTGGAGTGAAAAATTGAAACAATGAATTATTATTATTTTGTTTACTATTATTCTTACATGTAAACATAGATAATATAATAATAATGATACTAAACGTGCATTGTAAAGAAATATATAACACTAAAAATTAAATGTAAATGAAATTAAAAAAATTAAATCATTAAAAAATATTTATTTTACTAGTGCGATATTTGTTTCTCCACTCTTTCACTTAGCTTTTGCAAATCGATCTCAATTTGGGTATTTGCACATCGTAATTGGTGGTGCAGGTTAGCGTCCGTTATGTTTGAGCGTGTTTTGTGTTTGGTCAATTTCATTTTCGAAAAAAAACGATTCGCATGTGTAGGCTGAACCAAAAGCGCTAACAACTTTTTGTGCCAGATTTCTCAAATTGGAAAATTTCTTTATTGTGACGTAAGTGTTATAAAAATCTCTTTTTGATTCTGATGTTTCAAAAATGTGTTTAAATTCAATATTCTGGGGCCGACTCGATTTCCACATGAAGGGAGATGAATATATTTCAAAATTTTGTTGTATTTGTCTCTCTAAATTACTGAATCCGGCTTTTAAAAGCAGCTGTAAGTTTTCTTATTTCTTTTGCATATTTGATGTAATAGTTACATTTTGATTTCTTAAATTCTTTCAACAATGGTGAGCGTTATTACTTTTTATTACTTTGGCCGTTATAAAGTAAATATATTTTGTAAAAGTGTGATGAATCTCGTGGGCCGGAAAAATGTTCAAGGCGTGTTGGCCACCCCTGGTTTAGAAGATATAATTTAGCGTAAAAAATAAAAAAGGTAAAATAGGCAAGTTTCTCATAAAAAAACGTTAAAAAAATCAAAAATTCGTATTTTTTTTCATTTTTTAAATTTAAATTAATGATATTATTTTTTTTAAATTGAAATATTGTTACTAGTCTAGAGAGACTAACCTACAATTTTATTCTAAGATTCTTAAAGACTAAGTATTTTTCCAAGATGTTCCCATTGGTGTTTCTTGGATGCTAACATAATACACAATATTGTCCTGTTACCAGGGCCGGCCCTAGGGGGGGGCAGGGTGTGCACCGCACACGGCCCCACGGATAGACCGGCCCCGCGCTAGCCGTCTAGGGTGCTTTTTTTTAGATCACCAGCCTGTTTTTTCAGTTTTTTAGTAACATTTTACTTTAACTCGGCCCTTTATCAAAATATCCGGCCTCGCATTTGTTTTCGCACACAGTCCCGCAAACCCTAGGACCGGTTCTGCCTGTTACGTACAGGTTCACTATTCTCTGCTTTAGCACTATCATGATATGCGCTACACCAGTTCAAAAGGTTTAAATAAAAATCAAATTTTACCCAACCCTGATTAAAAATAACAACGGAACGGCAATTTCCGGCAAAACCGGAAATGAAATAAACTGTGTTTTATGCACATAGTAGATCTCTAACATTTGGTTTGTTTAATTTAAAAACTAACGAAAAACAGGGTTCAACCTAATTTCGTTCACACTCGGTATACAGGGTGACAATAATCTACATGTGTTGTATGGGTAACTTTGTTATTACAAGAGTAACAAAGTCGGTTAAATTAGCAAAGTTGGGCAGAATTTCAAGACGAATTTAATGCCATTTTGACATTTGGTCTACACCTTCAACTTTTTTAAATATTTTGAAAAAACCAAAAACAGACGATTTTTTCAATGGTAAATAATTCCACAGCCACCTATGTTAAAACCAAAGTGTGAATTGATTCCTTTAGATATTTTTACGTAGAATTAGAAAAAAATATTTAAAAAGTCATAGCTCACTCGATTTTCGAGATATAAGCCAAACTTGACTTTTTTTAAATGGCAACCATAGTTGGCTATGGGTTCATTAAATAGCTTATTTTCTTCTGATTTCAAAAATGTATGGGTTGTCATATCTATTTCCATTAGTTTTCTTACAATTTGCAAAAACCGAAATTATTACTAAATAGTATGTGAGTGCCTTGGAACTGGAGAGCATTTTTTGTTTTTTTTAAATTAGTTGTCAAACTAAGTTCTGTTTTGCTGCTAATTACTGATGTGAATGTGTTAAGTAATTGTGATAAAAGTTTAAAAAAATAAAAAATATGGCTTATTCGAGGGAAGAAAAAAATGATATGTTATTTTGCTACTACAGTTGTAATCGTGATGTAAACGCAGCATCGGAATTATATCTACTAACATACATGGAAAGAAGGCAGCCAGATAAAAGATTGTTTGCAAAACTCGAAGCTAATTTAAAACAGTATGGATCATTTTCTAAACCAAAAGATGCCAAAATAAATTTTAATGAAGATACAGAGGTACTTGTTTTGGCATACAATACTTTTAAACCAACTGCATCTGTACGAGAAATCGGACTTGAGTGTAACGTATCCAGAGAACAAGCAAGAATAATTTTAAAACAAAATAATTTTAATCATCATCATCATATTGGAAATACGTTGTACCCAACAGATTTGGATAGAAGATTAAACTATGCTACATGGTTCGTAGAAGAAGTCGAAGACACGAACTCTTTTCTCAATCAATTTTATTTACTGACGAGGCAAAATTTACAAACAATGGATTATTTAATAGAAAAAATCATATTTACTGGGCGAGGGAAAATCCACACTTAACGGTTGAAAGACGTGATCAACATGTTTTTAGTATCAATGTTTGGTGTGCCATTCTTGGTACAAAAATACTCGGTCCTTATTTTTATGAGGAAAATTTAAATTCAGAGCGCTATTTGTTATTTTTACAAAATCAATTAGAAGAAATGTTGGACGATCTTCCATTGAACTTGATTCAAAATTTGAATTACTTTCAGCATGATGGAGCACCAGCTCACAATGCACAAATAGTATCAAACTATTTATTAGAAAAATTTCCTAACTGGATAGGTAACAGAGGTCCCATTGCATGGCCTCCCAGGTCTCCGGACCTAACGCCTCTTGATTTTTTTCTATGGGGAACTATTAAAGATAAAGTTTATAAAGAAAAGCCCCATAGTGTTGATCACCTGAAAACCAACATAAGAGCAGCTGTAGCAGAAATCAGACATAATACTTTACTAAAAGTGCAAAGTGAAATATTAAAACGGTGTCAACTGTGTGTTCAAGAAAATGGTGGCCACTTTGAAGCATTATTATAATTTTTAATTTAATTTTAGTCATTAATTATTATGTTAGTAGTTTATTAATATTAGCCACGAAGCATTTTATTTGTTATTGTTCAATTAAATTATTTTACTAGTAATTTCAATTGTTTCTGATGATTAGATATAAAGCAAGAAAACATGACATTCTTGTCCAATTCCAAGGCACCCTTATACTATTTAGTAATAATTTCGGTTTTTGCAAATTGTAAGAAAACTAATGGAAATAGATATGACAACCCATACATTTTTGAAATCAGAAGAAAATAAGCTATTTAATGAACCCATAGCCAACTATGGTTGCCATTTAAAAAAAGTCAAGTTTGGCTTATATCTCGAAAATCGAGTGAGCTATGACTTTTTAAATATTTTTTTCTAATTCTACGTAAAAATACTAAAGGAATCAATTCACACTTTGGTTTTAACATAGGTGGCTGTGGAATTATTTACCATTGAAAAAATCGTCTGTTTTTGGTTTTTTCAAAATATTTAAAAAAGTTGAAGGTGTAGACCAAATGTCAAAATGGCATTAAATTCGTCTTGAAATTCTGCCCAACTTTGCTAATTTAACCGACTTTGTTACTCTTGTAATAACAAAGTTACCCATACAACACATGTAGATTATTGTCACCCTGTATAATAAAATATTAAATTGCGTATCAAAGTTTAAAAACAGAACAGTTAGGCAGACGGCACTTCCTTTAAAATTAGAATATTGAGTCACTGTTAAAGTGCCGAGTTGAACGACGGTCTATAAATATAATTAATATACCATCAAATCATTTGATAATAATATTTTACCTAAAGAATCAACATCATGCAATTATTTGAAGAATTTAAAAATATTTCTAAAGAATGACTAACTACATAACAGCACGCTAAAAAAGAAATATGTAATCAACCACGTTATAAATAGCTCACAACCTCTTTCCAACTAAATATTTAGTTCATTTCTCTGCTGTTTGCTTACCGTACACACGTGTGTCATTATGTATTAGGATCAGGTACTCGAAGTTTGGTGGTAAATTCTGTTTTTTGCTAAGAAAATCGAACAAAATGTCTGATTTGGTATGTGCAGAATGTACCCAGCCAGCTCAGTTAAAATGTTCTGCATGCAAACTGGTGGCTTATTGTAATAAAGAACATCAAAAGTCACACTGGAAGACACATAAAAATGAATGTAGACCTTTTGAGGCAAGTATCGTCTGAATATTAACAAAAACTATGCTTTTTCGTAGTGCTAGACCGTAGCAATAGTAAATACTAACAGTTATTAACAAGTATTTTGGCGTGATAATATTTAGTAGGTAACCAAATTTAACAGGAAAGGTCACGATACGTTGTCGCTAGAATCTGATCAAGGCTGTGTTTTTTGCATCAAGAACATCAAAACTAAATGTTTTGTAGAGTTATACGTGCTACTGAACATTTTGTTCGGAAAAATATGGGAACAACTGAAAAGTTGAATATTAAAGGTAATTTTTGCGATTGCGTTGGCCATGAAACCGTCAGAGATAAAATCGAAATTTTTCTATTTAACAATTCGCACATCCTTTGCAAGTAAAATGGTGCAGAGTTTTTGAATACATCTTGAACGGTTCCGGAGAAAAACGTGAAAAACGAGGCCTTTGTAAAAACGGTTTTGCCTATGTTAAACGCCTATGCAAGTCGCATAGATCAGCGATTCTCAACCGCCGGTCCGGCGGACCGGCACCGGTCCGCGGAGAAATTTGACCGGTCCGCGGAGAATTTTCTATCTGTCCCCGTTAAAAAAATCTTATTTAAAAATAAATTAATTTTTAAAAATTACGAAATTAAAATATGTCAAACTAATTTTAAATTAACGTAATTTATGATTAGCACGGCACTGAAGAGAAATTTTTATAATGCATAATGTTCGGGAAAAGAGTGTGCTCCATTCCTGACAATAATTTTTAACCAAACATCCGTGAAGTTAACAAAGGTTAAACAAAAATAAAAAATTAGACTTCTAGTAAATACTATTGATTTAATTTTTTAGTAATCGTAGGACTGATTTTTTTGTTGTGTTCCTATATGCATTGATTTTGTGATGAATTAAATAATTTTCTGTGATTTTTGCCAAAGGAGGAGTTACACCCCCCTTAATGGGAGCGGTAAAATAAGGTTTTTATTTTATTTCTTAAATTTGGATAAATGTAGAATAATGATATTTGGTAGATGTTTTGTACTTATTGTTAAAAGGTTTCCCTTAGTAATATTTTCAATCGTCTCCCACCTTCACAGGGGGCTGAAAAGTACGACCCCTGTTGTTTTTTTTTATCAGAACTTTTTGGTGGTATGAAATGAAAAAAGATAATTTTTGAAACCTTGCTTTGTTTAAAAACGTTTTTTGTTCTTTAGTTTTTTTCGTACACAGATTTTGAGTAAAAAATAATATAAGTAAACATGTACTATTAAATATTCCAATATCAAACGATTCATTTTGGTGGTTACCATATTTTTTTTAATGTTCATATTAGGTAGAATTGACGGGCGTTGGAGCGTTGTTGCCGTGTCAACGTCAAAATGAATTACACCCGTCAATTCAAAAATAAAATAAAAAACTCATTTTATCGCTTCCCTTTAGGGGGGCGTAACTACGAGAGGAGACGTCTAAGAAAAAAAATGTATATCAAAGACCCCACTTAATTTTCGATAAGGAATCACCTCCTGAATGTTTAAGAAACACCCTGTATAATAATTAAAATAATTACTTATCTTTACATTTAGGTAAATAATATTGCAAGTAAAGATAATAAAAAGGTTACAATTAACTTATGCAGTAATTCTTTAATACCCAGTTACATTTTTTGTTAAAAAAAAACACCGGTCCGCGAAATTTTTTCACAAATTTGACCGGTCCGCGGGCCAAAAAAGGTTGACAAACGCTGGCATAGATCATAGATATACAAATACATATACCAGAACTTCTCAAATCATAGCGCTCATGCAGGGGTTTTGTTTTTGACGTTTTTCTCCAGAACCGTTCAAGATTTTTCCAAAAACTTTGCCCAATTTTACTTGCAAAGGATGCGCCCATTCGTAAATGGAAGAATTTCGATTTTGTCTCTGACGGTTTCATGGCCAACGCGATCGCAAAAATGATCTTTTTATAGCAATTTTTCAGTTTTATCCCTATTTTTTCGAAGAAAATGGCCAGTGGCATGTATTACTCTGGAAAACATTTAGTTTTGATGTCGTTGATGCAATAAACACAGCCTGAATCAAATTCTAGCGACTATGTAACGCGACCCTCCCTTGTTAAATATTTTGGACGATAATTAGCTTTGAAAAGCCGTAAAATTTATTATTGCATACAATTACAGTGACCATACGTCATTTATTATAAAGGACAGTGTCCTTTATTTTAAAGCAATGTTCTTTAGATGCATTAATATTTTGAAAATTCATTTTTGTCCATTATTTAAAAAAGTGTGTGGAATTAAATTAATTGGTGGTTTTTGTGTCAGTCACATATGAAACAACTGTATTACTATTGGTATAAAATACCTTCTAGTCCAGTTGATATTATATAATATATACAGTGTGTCCAAAAGGTATGGAATATGCTATTATATCTCAGTAAATATCCACTTTAGGGAAACATGTTTTGAATAAAAGTTCTTTGGTACTTAGTTTGTTTAAAATTAAAATTTCTCTTGGCACTAATTTCAAATTCGGTCCTTTTTTGCGTTCAGCTTAAACAAAACGTACTAAAAAAATTTATGATGGTAATGGAGACTTTTCCTAAGCACTCATACATCAAATATTTTCCAAAAACCAACAAAACTATTTAGACTTCGTTCTTAAACTCATCTGTGCACAAAAGTTCTGTAGCCGACAACATTTATGTTATTAATTTAAATAAAACGATTAATATGATTTTCATTTGATATAATGTCCACTAAGTACTACATCATGAAAAACTTTTTGGTAACAATTTTTGGGTGGTTTTAGGTGTTGAATTAAAAATTTCTGTTTTTCTTTAAATCTAATTCTTCCCATAGTAACCTTTTGTTGTGGCATTGAAAACGATGTTTGATGGCTCTGTTAACTTTAATTGAGCTTTTTAAGTAGGCCATTAAGCTTGATAGCAACATAATAAAACACATTTTTTGTGTATCCTTTGCCGTGTTACGAGTATATATATTTAAAAGTTTTTGGCCTAGCCTAGAAGGAAACTATTTATCTACAGAGTCATATTATTTTAGTATACAGGGTGTCTCAGCCAAGACGAATTATTCGATAGCTCTGTTATTATAAATAATATTAAAAAAAGTTAAATATAAAAGTTGTTTGTAATCATTTACTACATAACCTAAAATTATTTTCAACTATACACAGTGTTTTGTTTTTGCGCTCTGATACCAAACATAGTTTTTTTATATGGAACACCCTGTATATTTTGTAATTTTTGAATGTAAAATTAAATTCTCTTTCAAAAATATTATGGGGTTGTTTATATCTAAAATGAATAGTTTTTGAGTTATTAACGTTTTTTTGAAAATTTTGACAGATGCAGACCTTTATAAAAATATTTATATTTATTAACAATAACAACGCCAGAGCAATTTACTCTGGTAATTTATTAGATAATAGTGTCGTAGTGATTGTTGATTGGTTAAACTTTTAAAATAATATACAGGGTGTTCGTTTTTCTCGGTCCATTTCGCTAAACTTTAAACGCATGTAAGTCATTTTTTTTAAATGGAACACCCTATATATTTTTACATTTTCTTGTAGAAAATTTAATTACCTTCCAAAGTTATTAAGCATGTTTTATGTCTTAATATAATATTTTTGAAGTTATTTCGTTTTTTATGTTTATTTGCGAGTATTTTACCTAAAATATCGATAGTAGCCTTTGAAAATTGAAAACAATTTGTATGAACTGTCAACCAAAACACTTAATCGGCACAATTTTCACTATTATGCCATTAAAAATCCATATTTTTTAAGAGTTGTAGATACACAGCATAAATGGCAGCAAAAATAACATCAGAATTACAACTCTTAAAAAATATGGATTTTTAATGGCATAATAGTGAAAATTGTGCCGATTAAGGGCTGTTATTATAAACGACGAATAATTAGTTTACTCGTGGAGTAAAATTTACTTCCGGAATAAATAGCTGTTTTGAGTATTATAAACGTCAGTTAAATTTACTCGCCAAGTAAATCCCCGAAGTTAACTAACCTCTGATAAAACACGGGATAAATTTTAACTGTCAAATAAACATAACTCTACTTTTTCATGTCAACTGCTTAGTAAATGTGACATAATAATAATTATAAAAGGTAAGTAATAAACAATTATAAGAATATCGCATATACCTACACACGATTTATGAATTTATGAGGTTGTGTTTGTTTATTTATCACTTTAATTAGTTATTTCGCGGTTAACTATTTATTCGGCAATTTTCGTTTATATAATAGCGGGAATAAATTTACTCGCCAAGTAAATTTATTTGAAGGTTAGCTATTCGAATATTTAACTGACGTTTATAATAACGGCCCTAAGTGTTTTGGTTGACAGTTCATACAATTTTTTTTCAATTTTCAAAGGCTACTATCGATATTTTAGGTAAAATACTCGCAAATAAACATAAGAAACGAAATAACTTAAAAAATATTATATTTAGACATAAAACATGCTTAATAACTTTGGAAGATAATTAAATTTTCTACAAGAAAATGTAAAAATATATAAGGTGTTCCATTAAAAAAAAATGACTTACATGCGTTTAAAGTTTAGCGAAATGGACCGAGAAAAACGAACACCCTGTATATTATTTTAAAAGTTTAACCAATCAACAATCACTACGACACTATCGTCTAATAAATTACGAGAGTAAATTGCTCTGGTGTTGTTATGTTAATAAATATAAATATTTTTATAAAGGTCTGCATCTGTCAAAATTTTCAAAAAAACGTTAATAACTCAAAAACTATTTATTTTAGACATAAACAACCTATACTATTTTTGAAAGAGAATTTAATTTTACATCCAAAAATTGCAAAATATACAGGGTGTTTCGTATGAAAAAACTATGTTTGGTATCAGAGCGCAAAAACCAAACACTGTGTATAGTTGAAAATAATTTTAGGTTATGTAGTAAATGATTACAAACAACTTTCATATTTAATTTTTTTTATTATTATCACTAATAACAGAGCTATTGAATAATTTGTCTTGGCTGGGACACCCTGTATATTAGTAGTATATTAGTGTACAGGGTGATTGAGTTTGACCGTCGCACCCTTATAACTTTGTTATTTTAAGAGGAAACCTCTACAAAAAATTCGCTATCGAATGACGTTTAAATGTTTTTTCCACGATGCAATATGTCAGCTTGGCGATAGTCATTTTTTTTTTTAAATAACAAAGTATACTTTTATTTATTTATTCTGATAGAGAATTTAATTCTAAATCCGATAGTGCATTAAAAAAATAAGCATAGATACATGGGAAAATTCCTGAGAAAAAAGAGTTTAAAAGTTATTTATTGTTTTTCACAAAATCGTTGTATTTGACTAAACAAAACACGATCGCTGTATATTTCTATGTATTTCTAAAGCCAATAGATTAAAAAAGCTGACTTTTGGAGGGAGAATTAAATTTTGTACGTTCAGGAAGTCGACATTTTATTGTTTTAATGACAGCTGACAGCTTGCTCTACAGGGTGGTCCACTTTTTTGTAGCAGGACTTTAACAGTTGATACAAAAACTTATTTTAAAGCGAATATTCCATATCAACATTGGTGGATAAACTCTTCATTTTAAAGATATTTTCGAAAAAATATCGATAATTTTGAACCGTTTCCTAACCAGTGGATATATTTAAACCAAATTTGGTATACAGCACCACCTTACAGGTTATCACATTCGGTGAGAATGTCGAGCCCCACAAGCAACCAGTGGCGAAGTTGTGGGGGTTCCTGCTACAAAAAAGTGGACCACCCTGTATAACTTATTTGGTGATAGGTACAGTATAATAATTATTGGTTGTAGATCCAAACATCAGAGGCACTGGGTAAGCATTTAGTAGCTACAAGAGATATAGCACCTGGAGATCAAATTTTGAGCGAATATCCAATTATTTACGGACCTCGTCCCCATTCAGTCGAAGAAGGTCCCATACCCTGCCCAGGTTGTTGCCGGTGATTACATCTTAAACTTTATCACATTCGCGCGTTTGAAAATTTTTGTATTTTAGCTTGATCATAGCGGAAACTTCACCAAGGTGCGAGGGATGCGATTGGCCCGTATGCCATCCAAATTGTATGGGTCTGAAAGACCCTAATAAACATGGCCATGAGTGTCTTGTGCTTAGTCTTAGGACGTCCAGAGCAATACAAAGTATTCATGACTTTTACAGGTAAAATTTAAATACGATACGGGGCGGTTCACTTAGCAAGCTTCACCACTGGTATTCTATTATCTTAAGAGCTATACAGTTGGCTCAACTGAATGGGAGCTGCGTAATTCTATGCTTAATAATAATTCAAAACGAAAAAACAAGCTATAACTGATTTTCATTTTTAGGTAAAACCAACATTTCTGCGTACTATGAGAATAAACATTGTTATTTTTTGTTTGTTTCTGCGTCCGCCCGGAAAATCAGTTGTTTCCGATAAATTTTTAGGCTGAAAAATACATCTTTACTGGCCTGGGTCAGAAAGTAACTGGTTGCCATGGTAATTAGTTGTCTTTACCGGCCTAGGCTGGAAGTAGCTGGTTGTCATGATGATGAGTTGTTTTGTTGATTTGCGCTGTCAAACAAGCGTCATTATACCACCAAGCGAGTTTTCACCTGTAGTTTTTCATGTTATTGTTTAATTAAGGATGGTGACGATAGTGATTTTGATGTCAGTGGCGGATATAGAATAAATATTGCAGTGTTCTCCCCAGAATTTATTTTTTACCGGGCGGACGCAAAAGGTTGCCGGGCGCCCCCCCCCCAATGAATATTCGGTCTTATTATTTTATAATTACATATTATTTTGTATTATTAGTTTTTAAATTTACACAAATATTTTGTTCCAAACAAAATTATTTATTTGTAATAAATATCGCATTTTAAACAATAATATAATCAGGGATGGAAAACGTAACGTAACGATACCCGATAACATTATAATAACGATTCAATTATAAGTTTTAATACAATAACGTAACGATATTTTAATAACGTTATATAACGTTATAATAACCGATAACGTTTCATTAAAAGTTATTTTGTATCGTTATTCTCTATAAATTACATTTTTATATGGCGATTTTTTTATTTTCAGAAGATATATTTTTTCTATATTTTAGAAATTAAAATGAAAATACAGTATCTCAACGTAATTTTGTACTATTTTCAAAATTTACATTGACAGATCCCAAAAATAATTTCAGAGGATAATGGTCAAGGGGTCTCTAAAGAATACTCTTTAAATTAGCTAAATATTTCGAGTTGTTTATTTACTCTTCATCAGTAGCCTGAAATTTACATCGGTATTAGCTTAGAATTAGATTGAAGCAAAGAAAAAAACAATTGGTGTTAAATGTTCATAATAGTACTCACCAAAAAGCGAGGTTGATAGAAAGCAATCGCCGATTAACATTATTATAAAATTTAATTTAAATAGATAATAGGTCACATTTGTAAAATTCGTATAAATTGAAAATTTGAAAATTTAGTTGTTGATAAACCAAGTTGAAGTAAAGTTGATAATTAAAGTTGGAAAAATAGAACATAATAATATATATGATGCAGTGGCGTGCGGTGACTTTTCAACCAGGGGATGCTGTCCAAAAAAACGAACAATTTTTTTTTTTTTAATTAATTTTATTCTACGATCTTTTTTACAAAATTCGTCTATAGCAACATCATACAATCTTTTTTTATTTTTCATATTTAGCAATATTTTTTTTCCAATTGATATTAAAGCGAGAGCAGACAGTCTATCGTCATTTTGGCTGCTTCTGGTGAATGTTTTTATTCTTTTCATTGTTGAAAACGATCGTTCAGCCGATGCGCTCGTGGAAGGTATAGTGCAAATTAATGTATTAATTAATATACTTCTGTCAAAACATCTTTTAACTCATCTTTCACAATTAATTCTTTTATGCAATTTTTTATAGATTTTAAATGAAAGTCGGGAGTCGAGTACACGTAAACTAATTGACTTTTTAACTTCATAAAATCAAAGTATTTTCCATAAGTTGGCTGAAGTGATTGTAATAGAAAATCCGGAAAATTCTTTTCATATTCTTTAAATTTTCAATCAAAAATTGCAATTATTATTAACTACAGTTTCATCCATATTATGGGCCGTATTAAATAATAAGCAAAATTATAAGTAGCAAAACAGTGCACTAAAAATAGAGTTAAGCTTATTTAAATAGAAGAAGCTTGATTTAAAGAAAGTAAACAAAAATCAATTTACAACGGAAATGATTATTTTTGCAGCGTGCGGTAATAACAATGGAGTGCGGCTGCCCTATCATATTAACACAGAGGAACCATGAGAGTAATCGCTTCCCGTAGCTGTTAAAGTAAGCCACAACACGGGCAATAGGCATGATACAATAACTACAAGGTATGATACTTGACGAACGTAAACGAGACCAGTTCGCGCAGTGACGTCACGCAGAGAGTAAAACGCATGTATAAGTGCAGAATTACCTTTGTATTGTACAATTTAAGTCTGTTTTTTTAACCAACAGGAGTAAAAATAAGTCAAATTTACATTGTAAATGTTACCTAATAATATACTAATAACATTTTAACGTTAAAATTTGTATTTAACACTTGAAATTTTAAATATCCAACGAAAATGCAATGTGTAGGTTGTAAGCTTTCTGAACTACACTAGGCCAGGGTTTTATGCGTAATTTCCATGTTGTTTACATATTTGCTGGTTTCTATTTATTTATCTAAGTAGCAACAAAGTTTTTACCAATAAATTGTTCCGAAATAGCGGCTTAAAAGTAAATGAGCTTCACATTTAACTCCACCACTGTGGCAGTACCCAATTACACATCAAATTTAATTTTTAAATAGATCCTCTTTTTTGAAATTGCTACAACACATGTAAAAGTTTTTAAAATAAATAATAGTCTTTATTTGCTCTAAATATACAAAAAGGCATAGAACATGTCACTATAATAATAATACACATATACAGGGTGGTCCACATCGAAGGGCCACTATTGGTATCTCGTAAACGGTAGTAGCCAAAAAGAAGTTTAAATTAGACAAATTTATTGTCCCATTTTCAGAGACCTATTCAATGATGCTTTAATGTTTTTAAAAATTTCCATGGCACGCTAGATAATAAACAAAAATCAAAATGAGCATTTTTTTAAATCATTAATAACTCGGTTTTACTTAATGCTACAAAAATATTTTTGGAGAAAAAGTTGTAGAATTTTTTTAAAATGCAGTAACTTTTTACCCTTCTTAGGCAAATAATTTAATAGTTCATAATGCAAATTTCTTTGATAATCCTCTTCGGAAAAGTGTCTCGAACATATTCTGGAGTTTTCAATGTTCATTTTGTCTGATCGACAGCACGACACCAACCACAACTTTCTAATCACCGGGTCTTTCGGGAATGAAAAAAACCGAATATTGCCCGAAAAATGTTTTGACTGGTTGTCAGAATTGCAATTAAATATGGCACAACGCATTTTTTCACTCGAAAATGTGTATAAACACCTCAGAACACTATAAACAACTACCACGCTTAACTAAAACGTGCGTTTAACTCTCGGAGTGACGTCAGCGGTGCCCGGGTAGCTGCGCAATATCTTACCTTGTAGTTATTGTATCATGGGCAATAGGCTATGGACTGCATCGCAGTACGCATGCGCCCAGAACGCAAATTTTGTATCCACAATCAGCATAGCTTCCCTCAGTCGGGCTCACAATCGTTAGTGCTGTGCATCGCACGCATTTCGTCAGCCGCTCGCTGGATGTAGATTATATAACGCAAATTTTCGAGCAAGCAAAACATCGTATATAATAAATAAAATTACAACGTAACAAAAAATAAAATCAAAGCGAAATAAAGCTACACGAAATTCAAATATGATACGGAAAAAAATATTCTTGACGTGAATTTTAGGGGATGCGCCGCATCCAACGCATCCATGGACCGCACGCCGCTGATATGATGGTTGTGGAAACCCGTGAATTAATCATACTTATACATACTTATACAATGTAGTTATATAAGACCAGTGAATCTGGAGATGTGTAATAAAGTTAAGTTAGTTAGTTGGTGTAGGCCGGCAAAGCCGGGTGTGAGTTGTTAGCAACATAATATAATATACTTTTGTGGAAAATACGTTAAGTGTTTTAATCGACAGACCAGGGTAGCACAATTGGCGACGAGGATTAAACTGTGATAATAGAAAACATAACAGGTAAATATAAATATACCGTTAAGTGACGAATGCGTTTGGGGTATATTCCCATCGTAGTTCTAAATGTAATAAGAAAAAAAAGATTTACTGTGGTATAAGTTACCAACAGAGCTAAGAAAAAAGATTTACTGTGGTATAAGTTACCAACAGAATAGCTATGAGCTAAGAAAAAAGATTAACTGTGGTATAAGTTACCAACAGAATAGCTATGAGCTAAGAAAAAAGATTAACTGTGGTATAAGTTACCAACAGAATAGCTATGAGCTAAGAGAAAGGTGGCTAAAAACCACAGAAAAAGGTGGCTAAAAACCACAGGAAAAGGTGGCTAAAAACCACAGGAGAAGGTGGCTAAAAACCACAGGAGAAGGTGGCTAAAAACCACAGGAAAAGGTGGCTAAAAACCACAGGAGAAGGTGGCTAAAAAACCACAGGAAAAGGTGGCTAAAAACCACAGGAGAAGGTGGCTAAAAACCACAGAGAAAGGTGGCTAAAAACCACAGAGAAAGGTGGCTAAAAACCACAGGAAAAGGTGGCTAAGAACCACAGACAAGGGTGGACAGAGAACCACGAAATAGATAAATACTAAATCACAAATAAATCACTCATTTATTGCATAACAGCAGAGAATACAGAAGGTGTATCTTATTTATTTTTATATTTTTTTTTTAGGCTGAGTCATGGGTGATACGGGAATGAAACCATTTCTCTGTGAGAATATTGATAAATCCCTGATTAGAGGTGAATGGACAAAATGGTTACGATCCCTAGAACTATACCTAGCGGCAGAAGATATCACCGATGAAAAAAAGAAAACAAATAAACTGTTGCATATCGGAGGCGCACAATTACAGGAGGTCGCATATAACATCCCAGGCGCCATAGAACCTTACGACGCTGAGAAAAATAATGACACATTTAAAACATTAGTTAATAATTTAACGGACTACTTCTCTCCGAAACAAAACTCAACCTTCGAGCGCCATATTTTTCGAACACTTAAACCGGAGGACGGAGAAAGCCTTAATAAATTCATCCTTAAAGTTCGACAACAGGCAACAAAATGCATATTTGGAAATAATGCACAAGAAGCGGCGGAAATAAATATAAAGGACAAACTTATCGATAATTGGGCTCCGCTAGAACTCAAAAAGAAACTGCTAGAGAAAGAACGATCTCTAAATGAAATTATTGAAATATGCCAAGTACACGAACAAATCGCAAACCAGTCTACCGCTATGAACGCTTCAAATATAGGCACAAGCACTTCGACCATACCTATAAACAAACTTTCATTTCGTAATAGAAAATTAAATGATCAGTGCCCGAGGTGTGGCAAGACAGGCCATCTTGGAAACAAAAGGAAGTGCCCTGCTATGAGTGTCAAATGCAGAAAGTGTGATATATTGGGACATTATGCGCAATACTGCAAAACAAGACCAGGCAAACGAGCAGCTTCAGTTACAACCACTACTAACAAAAGATTTAAGTCGAGAGTAAACTTCGTAGAAGCAGACGACTCTGAAATAAAATCCCATGGCACAGGCAACATTAGAAATTTTGAATGTTTTAGAATAAATGATTTGAAGCAACCAAATAATTCCCGCAATCGCGATGATCTGATTGAATGCTTCACTGGTGGAGTACCGCTCACATTTTTGATTGATTCAGGAGCAAAAGTTAACATAATAAAAGGTGAAGACTGGGAATTTCTTATATCCAAGAAGGCAGTTGTATTGGACATTGAATCGCAAATAACAGACACTTTGAAGCCATACGCTTCTAACCAAGCACTGAAAATAAGACACCGATTCCAAACAACCATCAACATACCAGGGGCGCGGGAAACGACCTCGTACTTTTATGTGGTAGATGAGGGAGAAATCTCTTTGTTAGGGAAAGACACGGCCAAACAGCTGGGTATATTAAAGATGGGACTAAATATAAACAATGTAAACAACGTAGTGACATTCCCAAAAATCAAAAACATTAGTGTGAAACTAACAATCAATCTCAATGTAAAACCAGTACAACAACCTTTGAGGCGAGTACCAATATCAGTAGAGAAACAGGTAGAAGATAAGTTACATGAAGCGTTAGTAAGTGACATAATCGAGAAAGTAACAGAGCCCAGTGAGTGGATATCACCTATAGTGATCATATTTAAAGCGAATAACGACATTCGAATATGTGTTGACATGCGCCGAGCGAACGAAGCCATTCTTAGAGAAAATTATCCTCTTCCCACATTTGATTCGTTCATGACCAAACTGCGAAATGCAAAATACTTTTCTCGGCTAGATTTGGCAAGTGCTTATCATCAGCTAGAATTAGACCAGGATAGTCGTCCTATCACAACGTTCATAACACATAAGGGCATGTTTCGTTATAAAAGGCTTATGTTTGGCGTTAACTCGGCCCCTGAGATTTTCCAACGGGTTTTCGAAGGACTGTTGGCACAATGTAAAAATTGTCTAAACTATCTAGATGACATTATTGTATATGGAAGCACCGAAACTGAACATGATACGTGCCTAGAGAGAGTACTAAAAGTATTCCAAGAGAATGATGTACTACTTAATAACACAAAGTGCGCAACAAAAGTCTGTAAACTAGATTTTTTAGGACATAAATTATCCGATAAAGGCATTGAGGCCGATAAGAGTAAGGTCAAAACAATACTGGATTTTCGTCCTCCAGCCAATAAAGAGGAGGTAAGAAGTTTCCTTGGGTTGGTGACCTACTTGGGAAAATTTATTCCCGATTTAGGTAGTACTACTGATCCGCTACGTCAGCTAACAAAGAAAGACGTAAAGTTTGCGTGGTCAGGAGATCATCAACGGTTCTTCGACAAACTCAAAGAGTCCTTGGCTAAGCTCCCAACGCTAGCATATTTTGATCTACAACGAAGAACCCGATTGATTGCAGACGCAAGCCCCGTAGCGCTAGGGGCAGTCCTATTACAATTTGATGATCAACAATGTCCTCAAGTTATTTCGTTTGCGAGCAAAAGCCTGTCGGACGTGGAGCGCCGATATTCTCAAACGGAGAAAGAAAGTCTAGCATTAGTATGGGGCGTAGAAAGATTTTACCTCTACCTGGCAGGATTAGAATTCGAACTTGTCACAGACCACAAGCCTCTTGAAGCTATTTTCAAACCCACGTCTAAGCCTCCAGCAAGGATCGAGAGATGGGTACTGAGGTTGCAGTCTTTTAAGTTTAAAGTCATCTACCAATCGGGAAAACTAAATATAGCAGATTCTCTGTCAAGATTGTGTAAACTAACCAACGAGGGGTCATTCGATAGAGAGACAGAAAGACACGTCTTCACCGTATTGGAGCGAAATACACCTAAGGCTATACGGACATCCCAAATAATAAAAGAAAGTGAAGTAGATCCAGAGATATCGGAAGTTGTAACCAAAAATAACAATAATTCGTGGGAAAATGCAAACAAAAACGTATACTTCCCATTTAGACTAGAATTAGCAACAATGGGCCCAGTCTTATTAAGAGGAAATAAAATTGTAATTCCACAGTCCTTACGGCGGCAGGTACTGGAATTAGCTCATGAAGGACACCCAGGAGAGTCTGTCATGAAAAGACGATTAAGAGCCAAAGTCTGGTGGCCACTAATTGACAGACAGGCTGAAAAATTTGTTAAACAATGCCGAGACTGCCTACTGGTCTCACAACCCAACAAACCCCCTCCAATGACGAGACATAAATTTCCGAACGGTCCATGGCAATGTCTGGCAATGGATCTGATGGGACCCCTGCCCAATAAGGACATGGTTTTGGTTATAATAGACTATTATTCAAGATATCAAGAAATTAAATTTCTAAAATCAACTACATCAACCGTCATAATCGATCAGTTATCAGAAATATTTTCAAGGCTAGGTATTCCCAAATCGATTAGAGCTGACAACGGAAGGCAATTTGTTAGCCAAGAATTTAAACAATACTGCAACGATAACAACATCAAACTCATTCAAACACCACCTTATTGGCCGCAAGCAAATGGGGAAGTCGAAAATATAAATAAATCAATCCTAAAACGTTTAAAAATCTGCTACACAAACAAGTCGGATTACCAAACCGAGTTACGAAAGTTCACGCTGATGTACAACGTTACTCCCCATGGAACTACAGGAAAAACGCCAACAGAATTGTTATTTAATCGAAATATTCGGGATAAAATCCCATCAGTAGCAGATCTTACCGGGGAGGACATTGATGAAGAAGCACGCGATAAAGATATAATAAATAAACAAAAGGGCAAGGAAAGGGAAGACAGAGCCAGAGGGGCTAAGGAGACTGATGTCAAACCCGGAGACCGAGTCTTAGCAAGAAACATGGTCATTCCTCATAAACTAACGACAAGGTTCAATAACGAAGAACTCGAAGTAATAGAAAGAAATGGGAACGAGTTAATATTGTCCGGGGACAATAGAGTCTCGAAACGTCATGTCACGCACGTCAAGAAACTTCTTCCCGAATCGGATCAGGATCTCCAAAATGAGTTGAGCGGCGTTACAACAAGGATGGCCGAAAGAACCAGCACGACAATGGAACAATCTTCCACAAATGGACAGCAATTGGACCAACCAGTGGAGGACCTAGTGAATACCAAGGTGACACCACTAAGACTGAGAAAAGAGGAGGGAATGTGGAAACCCGTGAATTAATCATACTTATACATACTTATACAATGTAGTTATATAAGACCAGTGAATCTGGAGATGTGTAATAAAGTTAAGTTAGTTAGTTGGTGTAGGCCGGCAAAGCCGGGTGTGAGTTGTTAGCAACATAATATAATATACTTTTGTGGAAAATACGTTAAGTGTTTTAATCGACAGACCAGGGTAGCACAATGGTATCATCAATCTAAAGGTGGATGTCACTTTTGTTATACAGGATGTTTCTTAAATAATGCGAAAAAATTCGGGATGTCATTCCTTATAGAAAATTAAAGGGGGTCTTTCATATAAATTTTTTTCCTTAGACGTCTCCTTTCGGAGTTACACCCCCCTAATTGGATCGGTAAAATTAGGTTTTTATTTTATTTCTCAAATTTGGATAAATGTAGGAGAATGATATTCAGTAGATGTTTTGTATTTATTAAAAGGTTTCCCATAGTAATATTTTCAATCATCTCCCACCTTCACAGGGAGCTAAAGTGCGACCCCTGTTTTTTTTTTTTAATTAGAACTCTTTGGTGGGTTAAAATTTTGCAATTTAATGTTTTTTTTTAACACTTGATTTATTAAGATTTTTTTTTTATTGTTTAATTTTTCTCGTAAAACCTACAGTTTTTGAGTAAAAAATTATATGAGTGAACATGAACCATCAAATATTCCAATATAAAACGATTTATTTTGGTGGTTATTGTGGTTTGTTTATGTTCATATTGGGTAGAATTGACGGATGTAATTCATTTTGACGTTTACGCGGCGATATCGCTAAAACGCCCGTCAATTCTATCCAATATGAACATAAACAACATGTTCACTCATTTCATTTTTCACTCAAAAACTCTAAATATTACGAGGAAAAAAAAATAAAAAAAAATCTAAATAAATCAAACTTAAAAAAAAAAAATTAAATTGCAAAATTTCAACCCACCAAAGAGTTCTGATTAAAAAACCAACAAAGGTCGCACTTTTCAGCCCCCTGTGAAGGTGGGAGATGATTAAAAATATTACTATGGAAAACCTTAAAAATAAGTACAAAACATACCAAATATCATTTTCCTACATTTATCCAAATTTGAGAAATAAAATAAAAACCTAATTTTACCGATCCAATTAGGGGGTGTAAGGAAAAAATTGTATATAAAAGACCCCCTCAGTTTTCGATAAGAAATCACCTCCCGAATTTTTTCGCATTAATTAAGAAACACGCTGTACATATATCATAATTTATGTAACGTTATATAACGTTATATAACATAACGATTCATTTTTTTAATGTTTTTTATAACGTTATGTAACGAAAACAAATAATAAATAACGTTATACAATAACGTAACGATTTAAAACGTTATTCCATCCCTGAATATAATACAATTTAATTTAAGGAATTTTAATTTTAAAATACGGATTTTAGATAAAATTGCACCTCACTGTTATTGATTGTCGCAGCGATTCGCAATGATGAGCACTGCACTTTATAATGAGGGTACAAATATATAAAAATGACCAAACATCTCGATTTTGGCAGGAGAGTAGCTAGTAATCCGTCTGCTATTTTGTGATAATCACTGTTGCTGCTGTTTGGTATGCGACACGAACGATAACACCAATGTCGAGTCGAGTCGCGCCGACTCGACTCTAGATATCTCCTTTGTTTTACGGTCTTTGTCTCTTCTCGTACGTGTACTAGTTAAACGAAGATATCAGTTTTAGGTTTTATTTACCTTTTTAACTTGTTCTGTGATTTTATTTTGGCATCTATCAGTTTAACGTTTTATATCTAACAATAAGATTTTTTAGATATTATATTTTACATACGCACTTATTACGAAATTTATCAGCCGGGCGGCCCGCCCGGAAGAAAGGGCCTAGGGAGAACACTGAATATTGTACGTAACATACCCACCCGTAAAGTGTCTTTACTGGACTCGTATCCTTTCAGGACTTGCCTACGGCTCGTCCAAAAACTGTCTACTCGTCCTGTAAAGTACCACTTTCCGGACTTGTTACGTAAATGACTGTTTTAAAGTAGTTTGCTTTTGATTTAATACAATCACTCATCGATAAAACCACTTTTTATAAAAAGATTTCCACTGTTGTTAGATCGCCTTAGAAACAAAAACAATTTTGCCGTCTTAGATGCATTTTAACATAAGGACATGAACTTTGAAAATTCCTTAAAAATCAACTTAGGTCAAAATCCAAATGTAAATTTCCAATTCAATCCACTATGTCCTGATTATGACAGTAAACATATTCCGTGCGTATTTTCTTCTACTTTTTGTTCTTAAAAATATTGAAAAACTAAAAATACTTAACTGAAGCAACCCATTGTTCCATAAGCGCTGATCTAATTAGACTTTGCATCAAACGTTTCGTCTATTTTAGACCACCATTAACGTTTTCATTGTTTATGAACACCGTAATGTGTTTTTTTTTTTGGGCAAAATAACTACAATATAATAATATCTTACCGTTGGTTAAATATAAAAAATACCGGAAGAACCATCATTAAACCAGATGTGGTTAAGTTACTTTTCAGATTTTATTTTAGCATGAAATTGCATAAGGTTAACTCATTTAACCAACTTTGTAGCTCAAAATTAAAAACAAAAAACGACGGTGAACTAACCTGTACACAGGGTGAACCAAATTCGAATGTTTTACGCGGTATCTCGGTTATCATATAATAGTCAGCGAAAATCTGATATCGGTTTCTCTGGATATTTTTTTGAGGAAAGAACGCCAATGTAATCAGATTTCTTAAATCGTTTTTCATTTTGGCACTAGAGACGAAAAACGAAATTTCATCTTTTTTGAAAAGTTACTATAACTTCTTTATTTATTAAAATAGAACAAAGTGTTATTAAGGTTTTTTATACAGATTTTTATGCTTAATTTAAAAACAGAGCTAATTTTATTTTAAGAACTTGACTTTCGAAATATGATGTAAACTCATCAGGGGCGGATCTAGGTTTTACGGGAAATAGGGCTTATTAAAGTCCAATGGGGCCCTATTGTTGTTAGATTAAGAATCTTTAAATTGGGGTTTAAAATTCATTTTTAGTGACATCAAAATCAGAGTTGAAATATATTTATTTATGAAATGGTGTGAATGACAAACATTATATCTTATGCAAAAGAAACATAAGAAATATTAACAAAAACATATAAACAAACAAAATTTATGATAATAATTCAATTTTTGTGGGCCCTCGACGCTTGGAGGCCCAGGGCTTAGGCCCTATTAGTCTCTATGTCCGCCCCTGTGTAAACTTATAGGAGTATTTTTTTCAGAAACCCTAGCCGGTCATATCTTTATATGAAAGATATTTTTTTTAGCTTTTCTAAAGTATAGTTTTATATATTTGTTGCAAAAGATTGCCATGATTTTGTAAACAAGTGATGTTTGCAATTATTAAACAACTAAACGTAATTTTTTTGTAAATGCTACAGCAACCGCTACGTTTTTATCACTTACATAGTAATATTCTAACATATTAAACTTTTCAAAGTGTTCAAATTTGGCCATGTTCGCAATACCACAATAAACAGTTATAAAATACAAAAGAATACATGGATTTCCTTAAAACTTGAAAAAATTTACACGGGAATGACGTTCATTTGTTTATTAATTGTAAACATCAGTTGTTTACAAAACCATGGCAATCTTTGATAAGGAAATTTTTACAAAATTTGCCATATCTCGGTTATTTTTGCAACAAATATACAGGGTGAGGCATCACTTATGATACCCCCACTTATTTTGTTATTGGAAAGAATTATCAAAAAAAGTTGTTTGATACAGTATTTCCCAAAATATTGTCATGTCAAATTTTGATTTTCTTTTGTTTTTTTAGGAGTTATGGCGCCATATTTGTTTTTTTTTAATGGCACCATACAATTTTTTTTATACAATTAGAAAGACATTTTCTTTCTCTTTTCAACGCACTAAAACTTTTATACCCTTACATAACAAAATTTTTAAGAAAATCGCAAAAGAACAATTGCGTTTTAAATGCGTACGGTATTAATTATTTTACATTAGTAGGCTTTGAAAATGATAAAAAACGGCAAAAAATGTATTACAGTAGTTTTTTGTTTACCATTGTAACCTAATTAACTTTTTTTACATCTTTTATTTGAAACTGTTTTTGATAATTCTTTCCAATAACAAAATAAGTGGGGGTATCATAAGTGATGCCTCACCCTGTATAAATCTATATATTTTTATATATATATAACGGATTTCTCTACGGTCTGCGCCGCTTCTCCGTCCCCAGTCTCCATTCTCTTCTGTCGTAGCACATGTCCTCCTCTAATTGCCTTGTTTTCATGGCCTCATTTATATCGTCCCGCCAGCTTCTTCTAGGGCGTCCTCTTTTCCTTCTTTCGGCCGGTATCCATTCCAGAATTCTCCTTGGCCATCTTGTATTTTTCATCCTTTTCGTATGTCCGAACCATTTTAGTTGCTTCTTTTCGACAACTTCTATTATGTTGGTGTCCATATTCATATTTTCTCTGATCGTGTCGTTTCTGACTCTTTCTATTCTTGATGTTCTACAACTTCTCCTGAGGTAATCCATTTCCGTCGTCATGAGTTTGTTTCTATTCTTTTTTGTCATATCCCATGTTTCGGCTCCGTATGTGATTATACTTTGTACTATGCTTATATATATTCGTTTTTTGTTTTCCTTTGTGATTGTTTTGTCCCACAAGATCGAGTTTAGCGTCCGTATTGTCTTTTTTCCTTTATTTATCCTTTCCTTTATTTCATCGTTACTACTTCCCTGGTTGTTGAGGATTATTCCTAGGTATTTACATGTGGTCACACCTTTTATCCTTCTCGTGTTATCTAGTACCAGATCTTCATGATATTCATTTCCCACTATCATATATTCCGATTTCTCCATATTGATTGTAAGTCCTGCTGCTTCGTATTCTTCTTGAAGCTTTCTGATCATATAGTTCAAATCATCTTGGTCCTCCGCTATCACCATCTGATCATCCGCGAAGTATAGGCTAAACAGTTTTTCGTCCCCTATCTGCAGCCCCATTTCTCTAATTTTACTCGTCCACTTAGTTAGGGCTTTGTCTAAATATATTTTAAAAAGTGTAGGGGAAAGACTACACCCTTGTCTTAAACCCTTTGTTGTATTAAACGGTTGTGTGTATGACTTCCCATTCTTTATTCTTGTGGTATTTTCGTCATACAGATTTTTAACTGCTTTTATCAGGACCGAGGGTACGTCTATTTCTTTAAGAGCATTCCACATCTGCGAGATTGGTACGCTATCATACGCTTTCTCTAGATCTATCAGCGCTAAATGTAGTTCCCTACTCCTCTGTGCTCTTTTCTCGCATGCTATTTTGATAGTAAAAATATTATCTACTGTGGATCGCCCCGTTCTAAAACCCGCCTGTTCTTCTGGCTGTTTGTCTATATATTTTTGAAAAGCGTTAAAAATAGCATATAAAATCATGGTCAACTAGGGTTTACTTCATATCTCGAAAGTTAAAGTCGCTAAATTAAAATAAAAAACCTTGATAACATTTTGTTCTATTTTAATAAATACGTTATAGCAAATGTTCAAAAATGATGAAATTTCATTTTCCTTCTATGGTGCCAAAATGAATATAAGAAATATGATAACACAGGCGTGTTTATTTAAAAAAAAAAGCCCAAGAGACCAATATATCAGAACATTATTACGATAACCGAGATACCCTGTAAAACATTCGAATTTGGTCCACCCTGTATAATATGTTTCAATCTGCAAAGACCAGAGGTGTTTAGTTATTACTTAAAAATGCTTGCAGGCAGGATGCATTGCTAGCTTTGCGTTGTCTTATACAACAGAAAAAAGGAATCAAAAAATGGGAACAGATCATGGAAATGCAATCACACTATGATAAGAGAGGGCCAAACACCGAAACTTATCAGTAAGTGTTTGTTGAATAATGCCAGAGAGATTTATAATTGTACAAATGTTTTAGGGATGTCGATGAACGCATCGTGAAATATCTGCAAAGAAATTTCATCGATCCCCTACGATTGGTAGAACAACAAACTAAAAAAGTATTCCTACCTGATGTCTCTGACGAAATTATACACAAGATTTGCGGTATTATAGACGTAAACGCTTTGGAAATAACACAAGACGCCGAGATGTCCGCGTTGTACCCCACCGCTTACCTTTTGGAGCACAGTTGCCTACCAAACACGTACCACGTATTCGAAGATGCTTCGGACGGTTATAAGATAATCGTCAAAGCGGCTCTTCCCATTAAAAAGGGAGACCACATATCGACCATGTACACTCATGCTCTTTGGGGCACGCAGGCACGTAGAGAACACCTCCAAGAAACCAAATACTTTTCTTGCTTTTGCAAGCGTTGCAAGGATCCAACGGAGCTGGGGACGTATCTCAGCGCCTTAAAGTGTCTTGGGGTTGATGCACCTTGTGGTGGGACTCATTTGCCTCTAGATCCTTGCGATATTGCAACTGAGTGGACCTGCGACAAATGCAATGTCAAAATATCCAATGGTGAAGTTGCAGAACTGGTGAACCAAATTGGCGAAGAGGTTGATCATGTTCAGTTGAGCAATCCGACAGTCAAAGAATTAACACAACTTCTCGAGAAGATGTTGACGTTCTTGCACCCGAATCACTACCACATTTATTCGATAAAACATTCTCTGGTACAATTGTACGGTTATCAACAGGGTTACATGCCAAATCAAATCAGCGATGAACTGCTGGAGAAAAAAGCTGAAATGTGCAGGGAACTTCTTGCAGTCACTAAAGTTGTCGACCCAGGAAATTCAAGGTATGTATTGGTTTTATACAGTGTGTACCAAAAGTAACGTGATGGGTCAACATCTCGTCTTGAAACAACTTGACAAAAAACAGGTTTTAAGTTGTTTGTGGTCATTTACTACATAACCTTAAATTACGTCACGAATTTTTGAGTTTTTTGATTTTTTTTTTAAAGAAACTTGACTATTTTACCTTTATACAACTAATTTATTCATTATTCACACTATACAGGGTGATTGATTGAGACCGGTACTTAAAAATATATGTTGAATAAAAAAGGGTATGGATCTGAAATTTTAGTTATGACCATAATCGCATATGATCTGTGTAATGAAAATATTTTCAAGATGGCGACACTTCCGGAAATACCGGAAGTTGACGTCTACTTTCTTATTTTAAATAAAATGGTCTATTTTTTATTGCGTATTTGGATTTAAAACGTTATTTTAGAGGAACTTTTATTAGCATTTCCTATTCCTTAGTGCAGTCATTCTTTAGATTTTTGGACTTTTTTTATAATTTTTTGATTTTCATCGTGATGCTTAATATTATCTAACGCCGCCATTTTTGAAGAAAAAACGCTTAAATTTAGACCATGCCTAGAAGAAACCTTGGAGTACATCCTGGAATTTTTGCAATCGGTGCATTACTTACAGAGTGTCCAAAATTTAATTTTTTTTTAGGACAACTTCAGACCACTAAAACATTTCCAAGGCTTACTATTTAAAAATGTTGCAAATTCTCTTAACTTTATCAAAAATTCTTAATAACTCGAAAATTGTTGCAGATAGGTATGGGAAACGTTATTACAGATTGATGCAGAATGTAATTTTGCATTAGAAAATAAAAAAAAAAAGTTTGGGCATTGTATTTGAAAAAAAAACGAGTTTTAGTGGTCTGAAGTTGTATTAAAAGAAGATTAAATTTTGGACACTCTGTAAGTAATGTATCGATTGCGAAAATTTCAGGATGTACAGCTTGTCAAATATAGCTCTGCGGTTCATTTTTGTAGAAGATGCGCAAACGTTAAACAGAGTACGCATTCGGAGGAAAAAGGATAAGAAGAACGGGCGAGAAATATTACCCTAAAAGTACAATCGGTGTCAACAGCAATACAATCTAGCACAAATCGAACACAATAGACAAAACGTCAGGTGTAGATATTTAAAATAAAATATTTATCAGCATTAAAGGGGTTCAATTCCTGACATATCACTGTCTGTATCTAAACTCATATTTAATTTCAATTCTTGACAGAAACCCCATTTCAGCCACTTTAAAACAGGGACTAAAAACGAAAAAAATTCCGTTCGTTTCTGTTCGGAACGAAAACGAAATATATCGTTTTCGTTCTTTTCGTTCTAACCGAAAAAATTCTTTTTTCGTTTTCATGAACCGAAATAATAACTGTTAAAACCGGTTTTACAATATTTTTTTGCCTTCAAAAAATCAATTTTTTTTCTAGTCACCACAACCCTCTATAAATACGATAACAATATTTGCGTCTCAACTAAAATATAAACGATGACGATGGGGTTTGATGCTCACGGACAGCATATTTTAGACTGGCGAACCATGGCCATATTAAATTTACCAAATCGTTAAACACATTAACATTTAACCATTTTATTAAGTTTAACACCCGTAAGGTGCAAAAACACAACGTGATTAGGTTAAATTAGACACACGATCTTTATCTAAAAATATGAAAATATAGCAAGTGCTATTTTAAATTTGTCTTAGTACTAAAAATCTATGCATTTGAATTAAATAAGATCCTGCTGTATTTATTTAAAAAGACAAAAGAATGAATTCAAGTGGATAATTTACTAAATGTTATAAATAAAAAAGATATTAAAAAAAACTTGTATTAACGTGAAATATACTTTAACTTTATAGTTTGTACATACCATACAATATATATTTTCACATTCGGTTAAATCTTACTAGCAACACATCTTCCAATAAATCTTCTTTTACATTAGTCCTTTTCGAAGTAAGAATAAATTTTACTATTATTATGTCTAAACGCAAATAAAACATACACATTGATAATATATATCCAATCAAGTATATTGATGAACTAAAAAACAAATTAGAAATAGAGAATATCTGTACTGTTAATTGTGTTACACGAAATTGCAAGTATAAACAATAAAGTTGTTAATACATATTCACGTAAATATATGGAGAAAAGTGAAGCTCACTTATTTCAAGTGAGATTTTTTACTGCCTCGTGGAGTCTTCCCAGCGCAGAAGGTAAATTCGCGTTTGTGTTTAACAAATAAAATTGAAATAGCGACAAAACCGGTTAAAACCGGTTTTGGAAAATATTTATTTCGTTTTCGTTCTTGAACGAAAAATAATAATTTCGTTTTCGGTTTCGTTTTCGTTCTTAAAAAAAATTTCGGTTAATTTCGTTTAACGTTTTCGTTTTCGTTCCGTTCTCAGTCCCTGCTTTAAAACAATTTTTATAAAACTCACTTTTCGCTTGAGTGTACTAGGTACTTGGGACAATTTAAGTTCGCAAATGACCAAGTGCAGGTCCTAATCACTCAAGTTTACTGCGCATTCAGATTTTTCATGTACCGTTAGGATCTCAGCCGCAGAGCTATATTTGACAAGCTGTACTTCAAGGTTTCTTCTAGGCATGGTCTAAATTTAAGCGTTTTTTCTACAAAAATGGCGGTGTTAGATAATATTAAGCATCACGATGAAAATCAAAAAATTTTCAAAAAAGTCCAAAAATCTAAAGAATGACTGCACTTAGGAATAGGGAATGCTATTAAAAGTTCCTCTAATATAATGTGTTAAATCCAAAAATGCAATAAAAAGTAGACCATTGTATTTGAAATAAGAAAGTAGACGTCAACTTCCGGTATATCCCGAAGTGTCGCCCTCTTAAAAATACTGTCATTAAACAGATCAGATGCCATTATGGTCATAACCAAAATTTCAGATCTACCCTTTTTCATTCTTCATATCTTTTTAAGTCCCGGTCTCAATCAATCACCCTGTATTATATTTTCTATACAGCGTAATTTTAAAAGTATCAGCAAATGAAAAAGTTTTGTCCTAAAAATTTCTCAGAAACTTTTATTCTTGATAAAAGTTGGTGGATGACCTAAAATTCATTTTAAGATGGAAAAAATTTTATAAAAATCCATACGATACTAGATTTTAGCGATTTCAGAAATATTCCAAGAGCCTTATTTTAAGTGTAAGCTTCACAGAGAAAGATTGTTTAGTATTCAAAAATACGACCAAAGGTGAAATTGTTCGTTAAAATTTCAATTTTTATTTTTACAGTAATTTTAACATCAAAAAGTCTGCAAAAATAAAAACTTTTTATTATTGTTTTCTCAAATAATTTTATTTTTGAAAAAAGTTGGTGCATGATCTGAAACTAATTTTAAGTTGAAAAAAGTTTAATATAAATTCATATAGCACTAGATTTTAACGATTTTAGAAATATTCTAAAAGAGTAGTGCCCTTATTTTAAATTTTTTTAAAAAGTTTAAAAAAATTGTTTACAATTTAAAAATAATATTAAATAAATAATTGTTTTCCCTTGTTTTTTTTTTAAAACTCTAAAATAAGAGCACTTTAATCTTGCGAATTGATCTAAAATCGCTAAAAGTTTGTGTTGTATGGGCTTTTATCGAGCTTTTTGAAATGTTAAAAGTTTTAGACCATGCACCAACTTTTCTCAAGAATAAAATTTTCCGATTAATCGATAATAAAAAACTTATCTATTAGTTGCAAACTTTTTGAATGTTGACACTACTATAAGATTCGAAAATGAAATTATAACGTCAAATTTCGTACTGTCATATTTTTGATTTCTAAACAATTTTTTTCCCACAACTTTTTTTTTGCGAGTCTTAAAACTTCACTTTTGCGAATATTTTTAAAATACTTAAAATCTAGTGTTATAAATTTTTTTTTCCGTCTTAAAATTAGTCTTAGGTCATGCATTAACTTTTATCAGAAAAAAAATTTGCTGTGAAATCGATAATAATTTTTTTTTCCAATTTTCGCAGATTTTTTGAATGAGGCTGTAAATCTTTTGAACCTAAATTTAATTATTATTGTGAAAATTTACAAAGTGAATCTACCGGAATGCGTCTCTACAAAAAATTCTTGTAGAGACTTTATTTCTACCCTGACCTATGTATAAGAAACCAATAGGCAATATTTCTGGCGGTTGTTTCAGCGGGTGGAACTAATATGTGCATTAGATTTATACATATGTGACGTGTGACGTTGAATCGTGAAAATAAATATTGATTTAAAAAAAAAAAAACAGCTGATTTAAATCGTGATTTAAATCAGACCAACCCTGGAAAATAGTCGTTTCTTAATAGTCGTACACGTTAAGTGCCGCAATGTTAACCAAAAAGAAGGTCTCTGGGGCCAAACTTTTTTTGGCTTATTATGAATTTTAAATTACTTTTTATATTATGAATAATGACAAAAACCAAGGAATTTTTAAAATTTTAATTGTTATTTACTGAAATTATTACGTGAGACAACGTTAGTCTCACGCGGCCACAACTTGCAAATTTTGGAGTTCAGGCCGTGTGAGACAAATGTTGTCTCACGACAAGTTCGTGCGTGTATATGCAACATTAAGCAGCTTGTACCGAGTGTTGACGGAGCCGTAGCCATGCATTGGCAACGGGGCGGCAAGTGCCAAGGGCGCGTGGCTTAAGGGGCGCCAAGCGCAAACATTCATGCACCCTGGCCTAAAATACTAAAAATATCAGAAGCCCTTTGCTAAAATTCGTGCCGCCCAAATATGTCTCTGCGATTTCCCGTCAGTGCACGGTGATTCCCGTTTTAAACCATTAGCAAAAATGGCCCTGCGCGCTAACCTGATGGATGAATTCAAGAGCTGGCACTGGAAACCCCGTTTTTCCGTTTATAGTCAATATTCTTATGAAATTTGGCAGCAGATGAGCAGAGCATTTATAGATCAATCAGTAAAAATATTTAAAAATAATTTTAACAAATCTATTCCATATTTACAAGAATAACGGCGAATTGGCACATTATACAGGGTTTCACACAAAAAACGCCGCAAGCTGTAACTCCGTTGTTTGTGGTTCGATTTTGATGAACAAAAAAGTAATTGAAATGGCTCCTCAAATACTATAAACTGAATTGGATTTCAATTTTTTTCAAGTTCAACTTAATGTCAAACGATAGTCAATTTTATTTTCAAATGGCACCATAAACTTTTTTTAAACTTATTCTTGTAGACATTTTTTTTGTTGAATTCAATCATGTAATAATATGAGTTGATTTTAGTGCAAAACTAATAAGAAATACAAAATAAAAGACAGCAAAAATTTCAGGCAGAGGGGAGGGCCAAAAGAAGGCTTCTAATGTGAGACTAAAATGTACTGGGTGTGTAAAGCACTTTTGCATGCCTTGTTTTTTTGATGTACATAATAATTATTCTTTACAACATTCAAATGATTAATAAATAATTTCAAATGTATTAGATAATACCAATAAAATACTAAACACATATTTTGTTTAACCCTTTCACTGCGGGAACCGTAATCATCCGCATTTATTTTTCGTGTCCCATGTGCGGGAGCCGTATTAAGGTCCACACACACCGACGCGATCTCGACGCGGTCGCGGGCGCGGTCACGATAATAAGTAACCTTGGTTATCAAATATCGTGACCGCACCCGCGACCGCGTCGAGATCGCGTGGGTGTGCGTGGACCTTTATTACGCGAACGTAACCCACAAACTCCATAAGACCCGAAAAACGCCGCACTGAAGGCACGAACTTTTCAAACGAGTGCCGCCGCGAAAGGGTTAATTAATCTCTCATTCATAATATAAAATCACAGGCCAAAAGTAGTACCTGAACCCACAGGCCAATATAGTTAAGACTACATGATTTTCTTATGGATATGTGAGACCACTGCTGTCTCCCGTGGCTCGGAAATAAAAATGACGCGTGAGACATACGGCGTCTCACGCGGCCTGGGAGGAAAAAACAAGTGTGAGACAAATGTTGTCTCACACGGCACTTAACGTGTTAATCAATGATTTTTGATGTATTAAATAAAAATCAAATTTTACCCAACACTGGTTTCTGGTCTTGTCTGTCGCAATAGGTCTTATTGTCGATTTATCTAATCTGGCTTTTGTTTTCGTTCTGCCCTGTTTATTTTTCAATTTTTAGGCATCCTGCGATTTTGTTAGCTTTATTTAATTGCTCTCGTATTTATTCGTGTGTTACTGCAGCTGCAAATTTGCGCTCGCAGATATTTCATGTGCATTATTTGTTCAACTCTCTTGTTAATGATCTAAATTTAAAATGCTTTTATTACATTATCCATCAATATTAAGACTAACAATGAACTGAGTATACAGGGTGCCCATTTTTCTAACCTATTGTATGGCTAACTCCGTTAATATTAAAGATACAGAAACGTTTAAATTAGCAAATTTGTGCAGAATAACTGTTACACTAACAATAAGAGACAACTCTTAAATGTCACATCGAAAAAAAAATCTTAACACGGGATTACTCCCATCTATTAGTAGGCAGTGAACACGTAAAATGAGTTTTGGTTATTAAAAAAAAAACCTACAAGAGAAAAGTATAAGAAACCTTATATCATTGAAACGAGAAAAAAACAAACTTTTTAATAAGGCAACAGCCAACTATGATAAGTTTGTGTTAAAACTCGGAAATCGAGAGTGCTATAAAAATTGGTAGTGGCTATTTGCACCATTGAATAAAAAGATAAAGGAAGGAGCTTTTAATACTATACTACAGCGTTTGAGCGGCGACGGAAATGACGATATAAATGGCCTCTGATAACGGCCGGTTTTGACAGGTCAAACAGTCAAGAAATTTAGGGTTTTGTGTGCTAAAATGGTTAGCTGCAGATCTTGTAGTCTTACTAAGTCAAAAAATGTTAGAGATTAAAAGATTACGTTTCATAGGTATGTAGCCATTCATATTTTGTAGTGTAATCATGTATTGAAAATTTGATGTGGTCTGTCAAAATGGTATGTCATATCAGTGGCGTGCATTTGTGTACAGTATATTTTTTAACTCTCGTACTAAACAATCCAAATATTGAAATATGCTGTCGTTTTTTTAATTCCCTCAACCACGAAACAAGAAATAAATAAGTAAATAACAGGCTCAAGTCAAAACAAAGCAAATATTTACATTATTCAATACATATTTAAAAATGTTAGATACGCCACTGAGAAGCGGAAACGTGCATCCGCCATATTGAGAGGCCAGTTAGGACGCCTTAGGATAGCTAAAATGCTCTTTTAATTCAATGATTTGCACCTACAGTAGGTACGAATAATTGGCTATTTGCACCTACAGTAGGTACGAATAATTGGCTATTTGCACCTACAGTAAGTACGAATACTTGGCTATTTGCACCTACAGTAGGTACGAATAATTGGCTATTTGCATTTACTGTATAGGTATATACTGGTTGGAACTGAGTTCTGGTACTCCCTTTTTTCTTTAGTTTTAATTTTACATAAATAAACGTTTAGACATATGATATGTGTAAATAACCGGAATATTTGAACAAATGTACACTAATATCTCACATCATGTTTCGCCGGAAATTAACCTAACTTTGTTATTTCAAATGGAACACCCTATACACAGGGCGTTTCTTAAATACTGAGAAAAAATTGGGGAGGCAATTTCTTATCAAAAATTAAGGGGGGACTTTTATATAACTCTTTTTCCCTTAGACGTCTCCTTTCATAGTTACACCCCTTAAAGGGGAGCGGTAAAATTAGGTTTTTATTTTATTTCTCAAATTTGGAGATGTGCAGAAGAATGACATTCAGTAGATGTTTTATACTTATTAAAAGGTTTCCCATAGTAATATTTTCAATTATGTCCCACCTTTACAAGGGGCTGAAAAGTGCGACCACTGTTAGTTTTTTAATCAGAACTTTTTGAAGGGTTTAACCATTTCATAATTTAAAAAACATTTTTTAAAAACTTTGTTTATTTAGAAACTTTTTTTATTCTTTAAATTTTCTTGCAAAACTTACAGTTTTTGAGTAAACAATAAAATAGTAAACATAAACTATTAAATATCTATACAGGGTGTGTATAAATTGGCGGAAGCGCTACACGTGACGATGTTCTTCGTAAAATTCTAAGTCGAAAATCTTGACACAAAAATGTTGTACCCTGCTTCCTATGGCCTCAGGAACCATTTAAAGAAGAAAAAAATTGGCAACATTGCATACATTGATTTGCATTTGGACATTTTTTTATTAGCAATTTTTACTTAGGTATTTACAATTTTTGTTCGAACTGAAAGCCTTCAGTTCGTAAACATAGCTGCAAACTTTTGGGTATCGTAAAACACAAACTAGGAATAATTACTAGAAAAACAGAGATGACAGCTAATGGCAATGTTGCCATATGTATTACTGTCATTAAAATCAGTGATTTACATATTTTCAACACCAATTTTTGAAAGGAAGAACACAATATCTAGGAAAAAATACTATTCGAAATCTATTTTTATCCCAAATTGCAGCTTTTTCATTTGCAAGTATTAAATAATAACGCCTATTAAAGGACTAAATGTCAAAGCTTTGAGGACCTCTTGCAGACACAGCAAGCATGGTACAACATTTTCGTATTAAGATTTTCGACTTAGAATTTTACGAAGAACATCGCCCCGTGTAGCCCTTCCGCTAATTTTTACACCCTGTATATATAAAAATGAATGTATGTTTGTTTGTCCTTTATGCATTCCTATACCATTCATCCGATCCTGACTAAATTTGGCACAGACAATCTATAGGACCATGGGAAAAAGATAGGCTATATAAGAATTCCCAAAAAAATCGTCCGGAAAATATATTGAGGAAAACGTGCCAAAATCTTACACGCAACATTTAAATCGGGTCGTCTGGAGAGAGAATTTCGTCAAAATTTGACAATTTGACAATTTAACAATTTGACAATTTGACGTAACGTTTAAACGCTCGAACCTTCTCCGATTCGACCTTTTCGCACATGTGTCGTACCGATTCGGAATCGTCTCGCTCTTCCCGACAAGTACGTACCAAACAATCCCACTTTCGAGTTAAATAAAAACGTCTACCGGGCGCGAGCGCGAAGCGCGAGTAGTCTGTGATTGATAAAAAAATTCACCGAGCGAAGCCGGGTAACTACGCTAGTTTTAAAATAAAACGATTCATTTCGTTGGTTACCATGGTTTGTCTATGTTCATATTGAGTCGAATTGACGGGTGTTTTCGTGTTTTCATCAAATGATGTGGAATTATACGGTTGGGATATTTTTCTTTATAAAGACAACTGGCTGCTAATAAATTTGTGTAATTCATTTTAAAGAACAAGAGTTTACAACATGAAAATACCGGTGAATTTTACCCAATTATTTTTTATAATAGTTTGCCTTTAAGGCAACCCTTCAATACAAATATATGTTACTGGTCAGAAAATACTCTATTTAAATAATCGCGTATACCACTACCATTGCATTCAAAAAATTGACTTTCAGTCATAAAACCGATTCTGCAACCTTCAAAGCCGATTAAAGTAACCTAAATGTTAATTAAATTGTACAAAAAACGTTTTCGGACGTTTGTTGACGTAATAAAATTCAATTTATGCAGGTCTCGGCAAATAAATATTTGTCCAAAAATTATTTGAGGTTATTAAAATTAATCAAAATAGTGCAGTTATATTCAAAATTGCCTCCTCTATCAAAAATGTAAATATATAGGGTGTGACATTTGAAATAACAAAGTCAGGATCATTTACGGCGAAACCGTAAGTGAAATAGTAGTGTACATTTGTTCAAATATTCCGGTTATTTACACATATCATAATGTATAAAAGTTTATTTATGTAAAATTAAAACTACAGAAAAAAAGTACCAGAACTCAGTTACACCCGGTATATTCCTTTACAATAGGTGCAAATAGCCAATTATTCGTACCTACTGTAGGTGCAAATAGCCAATTATTCGTACCTACTGTAGGTGCAAATAACCACAACCATAAAAATGTTTAAAGGTATTTATGTTTGTGGCTTGTCTATATCTCTTTTCTTTTCATTTTAAAGATTTATAAACCTATATGTACTTGCCTGCTTTTTTGTATTAGTTTTTCACTTATCTGCCTCAAGGTAAAAACCAGATGTTGTGTACTGCGGTTTGATTTGAATCGGCACTGACTGTCCTTCAATGTATGTTTTATTCCACACTGTTTCCTTGTTTGTATAGGGGCACCAGGCATAATGCACATGCCAGTTGTCCGTAACCTTTCCATCTTTAAGGCATTCGTTTACCAATTCGTATTTTTGCCTGCTTCTCCTATGTCCTTGATCATTTATGGTGTTATTTTGTCATATTTTGCTTCAAATAAATATATAATTTATTCTATATATATTCTCAGACACATAAAATATTACTTTTAAATGTTTGCTAAAATTATAGGCGTGGTAATTTACTTCAATTTTTAGATTGTGTCTTTACACGGGCGTTCTATTGCACGAATTGCATTTGGCTGATATGTACTACATTAAACGGAAATGGTATGTTGATAAAAAAGAAGAACTAGTTAAATTAGTCAAAGAAGCGCAAGATTCGATCAAGGAAGCGAAAGAGGTTTTAAAAAATGAGACCATTTCAGCAGCTGGAGAAAAATTACAGAATGTTGTCGCTGGTTCGGCGAAGGATCTAAAAATTTGGTTGGATAGAAATGAAACGGAACTAGCAGAACTTAATTCGGCTTTGCAATAAAATGTTTGTCTCTTTTATTCTGAATGTGATGTTAACGCTCGCTAAATATTATTTAAAAATGTTTAGACTTTGTTTTGTTTTATTATACATATATTATATGTAATAAATGACAGTTATAGTATAGTAAGATGCCCATTTTTTCTCCGAAGTTTTGGGGACACTAAGCTAAGGTTACCAAAAAAATCTTTGACCAATTTTCGTCAAAATCGTGCCAAATTCAAATAAAAGAGCGACAAGTAAAAAAAAACCGGAATAGTGTTGCAGATTTCGAAACTTTCCCCCACTCTAGTTTTCGTATCCAATGAACGGTTACAGTATTACAATGTTGCCAGACTGCCATATTTGCATAATTTGGCATCATAGCTTACATTAATTAATTATTTTAAAAGTTTATGAGAAAATTATTAAAATCGGGGACAAGTTAGTACAGAAAATCCTACTGCGCACGTTCACAAGTGAAATATGCTTAACGCGTATTTGTTTAAAAATTACCGCCATGTAACTTTGTAAACTCTGTCTTACGTTAAAGAATTTATGGTAGTTTTTTTAAAGTGTTGATACGTTTTGTTCCAATTTTTTTATATTACACAACGGTTTTGTTAAGTTTTATTATCTTATAGTTTGTTTACTGAATTAATTTTGTTTCAATGGTCAGCACTTTGGATGGGCATTTTTTAAATTGGACCAGTGATATGGTAAAGTAACTCTATTTGTTTAGTTGATTGCAGTATTTTATCGTTACAAACAAATATACAATGTAATTTATATATTAAGCTGGACTGTGAAATTAAAATTGGTGAATAATACACAAAGAAATGACAAAACTTAGTTTTGATATAATTTTGTGCATCTCGCAAGTTACGTTTGCATATTTCTTAATTTTGCGTTTATTCTTTTCTTCGTTCCACCATAAAATATATGTTAGATGAAGATGGGCCATCATTCTGAAAGAATGTACAAATACCAATATACTGTCATGCGAATAATATACATTACTAGTTTACATGAGGTATTTATTTACTTGTTGAATGAACACAATATAATATTACGGATTTAAAAATGTAACAAAATTAATATCAATTTGTAGAATAAAAGATTCACTGAACTTACCAAAGCGCTATTTCGCCGCTTCGTTCCTAAATTTACTAATATCCAGCACACTTAATTATTATTGTTAAGAATAGTTTCTTTTTTAATTCAACACAAATACAACACTCCAAAAATTTACTTAAAATGAAAAATTTCACCCTCAATAAATAATTATTCCTTCATTTTCCATTTTTCTTCGCGCTCCCTTTGATTTATGGCGCGCCCTCAAGGGGGGCGCGCCCCACAGGTTTAGAAACAGTATCAAAGTTCATAACAATATTAAAATTTATTTGTTTGCCAAATTATGTTATAAACTAAATATCTACCAACTATTAATAATTAAATACACGAAGTGGTGAATAAACCATATCAATTTGCTCTTATAAAGTAAAATTCATCGTGGAAATGCAATAATTCAAGAAACAAAGTTTTTGTCGCTAGTGAAGTGAATGGTAAGTTTTTTCGATTTCCACGGCACTCTATTTGCTTCAATAACGATTAGAAGAAAAAATGTCGAATATCTCGAAAAGTATGAGTTTTGGGTATAGGACACACTTAACAAAAAATGAAGCTCTCTTAAAGACGAATTCGATGACATAAAAAATATAGGGGTATGCATTTGAAAAAATTGAGTTACGAGTTTTTGAAATTCATGGAAGTTGCCACCTATTTATGAACACCCTGTATGCGTGATTCAAACTTTCTCGTATCGAGCTAATAGAGCAATGTTTTCTGCATGTCCTTATCAAATTACAACGCTCTGCTTCGAAAAATAACTTCAGGAGAATTTTTTAAATAAAGACTCAAAACCTAGAAAATTTTTGTAAATTTTTTTTTTGAGTGACAAGGTCGCATAAAAATCTGTACTATTTTATATCGATGTAAAGCTAAAATGAAGGCGGTCAAGAATATTAAATGTGTTGTATTTGAAATATAAAAGTTGCTATTGGTTCCAGAGAAGTGACTCACCCTGTATATTTAAAAATATTTTTATCGTGTTTGGAAGAAAAAACTGTAAGAAATACCGTTTGAATCAACTTTCTATCTCAAACCGTTTAGCCACAATCGACCGATTCCTCACTCTGTATCACTCACCCTGTATCTATTGTTTTATCGTCCATTAACATTAAAACGAGTTTTAGTCGCTGCAACGGCACACATCTACATTGTACAAATTGCCACTTTGCTTAACACATTATTATAGAATATTTTTACCCCTGTGGATTAGGTTAGAATTGTAAAAGCATAGCTACTTGTACTCGATCCGCATAGGCATGGGCTCAAAATATCTGTAGCCGCTGGCGGCTAGAGTCCAGCACCGGCCCTTCGTACTGTGTTAACCTATAACCTGTAACTTACTAATTTGATAAATCCGAGGTTTTTGAAACATGGCGCTAACTAGCGCCAATTGTATTCAACACAGAACTTTTTAGTAGAAAACTGTGTTTCTAAGGTTTCCGCGGTGTGAAGTTGGCCGCGATTTTTTATAATGTCTGTAACTTTTTTATTATAAGGGCGCTAATTTTTGAAACTACGGCGCTAATTAGGCGCTAATTGATGGTATCATTGAATTTTGTAAATTCGAAAGTCGCGGCTGCGTGAAGTTGGCCGCGATTTTTTAAAATGTCTGTAACTTTTTTATTATAAGGGCGTTAATTTTTGAAACTACGGCGCTAATTGGCTCTAATTAGGCGCTAATTGATGGCATCATTAAAATTTGCATATTCGAAAAAGTCGCGGCTACGTGAAGTTGGACGCGACTTTTTTAAAATGCGTGTAACTTTTTTATTATAGGGGCGCTAATTTTTAAAACTACGGCCCCAATTGGTGCTAATTAGGTGCTAATTAATGCAATTTAAAAAAATTGCACTTTCGAAACAGTCGCGGCCACCTTCACGCACCTTAAAATTTCACCCCCAATCGCTAAATGTTATTGAGTAATCAAGTCGAAATGACAGGGTTTTAGCCTTAAACGCGACTGTCGAGTCGGTATTCACGTGAATTACGTCTAGTATTTACGGTTAGAGTTCATTTTTGGTTCTCAGTAGAAATGGAATATCAATTACCCGAATTCGGAACTCGCCACTAACGCGTTGTGTTTACGCTGGTGTTTAAAAGTTTGGAAAATTAATACGGTTATTTCTATTCCAAAAATTATTAACACTAAAAAATGCGGTGAGTTTAGACCTATAAATATGTTACCTAAAATAGAACAAATATTAGAAATTATAGTTAAACAACAACTCGTAGAATTTCTTAACAGTAACAAAACTATTTCAGATTCTCAATCAGGATTTAGACATAAGCATTCATGCGAAACAGCATTGAATTTAGTTTTAACAAATTGGAGAGATGAAATTGAAAACGATAAAATAATTTTGGCAGTTTTTGTCGATCTGAAACGAGCATTTGAAACCATCTGTAGAAAAAGACTTTTGCAAAAATTACAAATGTACGGAATCCAAGGGAATGAACTAAAATGGTTTGAAAGTTATTTATCAAACAGATTTCAAAAAACCAGGGTGGGAAAAGTAGAATCAAAGGCAATTATTAACGAGTTAGGTGTACCACAAGGATCAGTTTTAGGTCCAGTTTTATTCAATATTTACATAAATGACATTACGCAGACAGTTAAATCGTGTGACATGCATTTATTTGCAGATGATACGTTGATTTCGGTATCAGGTGAAGATTTACAAACAACAGTTAATGTCATAAACGAAGATTTAATTGAAGTAACAGATTGGTTTAAAGCTAATAAACTGGAGTTGAATGTATCTAAAACAAAATGCATGGTAATAGGTAGTACACAATTCAGCAATATGTCAAATGTTAACGTATTTATAGATAATAATAAAGTAGAGATAGTTGAAGAGTTTAAATACCTAGGGGTAATTATAGATAATCATCTAAAATTTAAAAAGAACATAGATTATATTGTAAAAAAAGTTGGTTCAAAAATTAGTTATTTTGGGAGAATATCGAATAAATTAAACTTTGAAGCTAGGATATTGGTCTATCATACAATAATAGAACCATACTTTAATTATTGCAGTAGCATAATATTTCTAAGTAATGAGGGGGATCTGAAAAAATTACAAAAGCAGCAAAACAGAGCTTTGCGTATCATATTACAGTGTTCTAAATTAACTAAAATTGAATATACGCATAATAAGTTGGGGTTCCTTAATATATGGCAAAATACAGCGTATAACGTTTTGGTTCTAATATATAAATGTATAAACAATATGATGCCAGGATATATGAGTAAATATCTGATATACAACAAAGAACAGCATGATTATGAAACAAGACAAAGAGAACATTTTAGACTGCCTAAATGTAAAAAAAGTAGTACACAGAACTCGCTCTATTACAAAGGGCTAAAATTATTTAATCAATTACCAAACGAATTAAAATATTCTGTTAATCTGCATGCGTTTAAAGAAGGTTGTAAGACCCATGTAAAACTGCAATTTTAATTTGAAGTATTAGTTGTAAAGATTGATGTATAAATAGTTTCTTTTATAACTAAATAAAGCCTATTATTATTATTATTATTATTAAAGTTACGGAATAAGGGTGCTGGACTCGGGTTACGGCCCCTAATAAATAAATAAAACGAGCTTTCCTAAACACATCGTCGATAATAAGTAGTATTTTAACCAAACTGATACGGTTTTTCTTTGATAACGAATTAATAGCGTATGCACCGACAAGGTAAACAGCAAGGCTTGTTCATTGTTCATTCAGTATGATTTAGCTCTTGAAAGTACCCATAACGAAACATATCGAACAAAAGTTAAAATAATGGCACGCTTAAAAGTGATCATGTTTCTGGTATTTGTTTGCACAATAATATTTTGTTTAACGAATTATTACCAATTATCACCAATTATTCATAAAAGTGGTGACTACTTAACTGAAACAAAGTTTGTGTTGTATTGGAACAAGATGTCTAGCAGTAATGATTTTTATCTGGGATTGGAGTACAAACTTTTCGATTCCTGTGACTATAAAAATTGTTTCGCAACTAATAATAAAACGTTATTACCGATTGATGAGTTCGATGCGATACTTTTCCATGGTGTACAATATAAAAGAAAAGCTCATGGGCTCCCAAACTCCAGAAAAGCTCACCAGAGATACGTCTTTGCAAGTCTAGAAGTGCCTTTATATATGTTTGGCGATAACTTGAAAGATTTTGATTCGTTCTATAACTGGACCATGACTTATCGATATGATTCCGATGTTATCAGAGCGTATGGGTACGTTATTCCACAAGTAACTGAATACGAGTTACCAAGTATCGATTCCATTAACAACAGGCCAAAATTAATAGCTTGGTTTTCTTCGAGGTGCAAATCTTTAGGCAGGCGAGAAAAACTAGTGGAAAAACTAAAGTCGTATCTTAATGTCGACGTGTACGGAAGATGTGGTGCTTTGAAATGTGCAAAATTTGAAGAAGACTGTTATGGAATACTAGAAAAAGATTACAAGTTTTATTTATCGTTTGAAAATTCGTATTGTGAAGAATACATGACGGAAAAAGTTTACAACGTTTTGCAAAAGAATGTGGTACCAATAGTTTACGGAGCTGGCAATTATACATTAAGAACTCCTCCACATTCTGTGATAAACGTCGAAGATTTTAAATCAGTGAAAGATCTCGCTGGATACATCACGTTTTTACATCAAAATCCTGAAGAGTACTTGAAATATTTTAAATGGAAGACGGATTATGTCGTCGAAACGTCCCACCAAAGTGCAGCTTGTAGTTTGTGTAAAAAACTTAACGACTTTAATGAGCCAGCAAAAGTTTACAAAAGTATTGAAGAGTGGTGGACTACAAATAAAACCGGGAAACCTATATGTAAAAGTGGTAATGAACTTCCAAAAATCTTGCAGGGTTTATAACTGAATAGGACGCTGTACATAAGTGAATAAATTTAATAATTTTTATTTGTAAGGTTAAAATAAAAAAGAATTTATTTCAAATAAATGGTCTACTTTTTATTGCGTTTGTAGATTTAACACTTTATTTTAGAGGCACTTTTGATGGCATTCCCTATACCTATGTAGGTGCAGTAGTTTTTTTTAAATTTTCATCGTGATGCTTAATTATATCTATCACCGCCATTTTTAAAGAGAAAACGCTTAAATTTAGACGATGCATAGAAGAAACCTTGCAGTTCATACTGGAATTTTTTCAATCGATGCATTACTTACAGGGTGTCCAAAATTTAATTTTCTTTTAATACAACTTCAGACCACTAAAACTCTTTTTTTTCAAATGCAATGGTCAATTTTTTAAAAAAATTTCTAATGCAAAATTAAATTCTGCAATAACTGTATTAGAGTTTCCTATATACTTATCTGCAACAATTTTCGAGTTATTAAGAATTTTTGATAAAGTTGAACGAAATTGTAACATTTTTAAATAGTAAGCCTTGGAAATTACAACAAATGCCAATATTAATAACTGTCAGGCACTTTTATCGCGTTTGTCTAAAGCAGGGGTCGCAAACTCAAATGTCCCTGCGGGCCAGTAAATGAGGTGTGAGAGTAACGGGGGCCGTATTGAAATACGGACCTTTTTTTTTAGCTCACAGAATCTCTTGGTGTACAATTTTTAATGAGATGCGGTTAAAATTTTTTTTATTTAAAAAAAAATACATTTCACAAATGAATAACGTTTTCAGAATAAAAATAAAATAAATTACATTTTCACAATAAATAACCTCTTTCAAAATAAATAATATTTCAAAAACAAACATTATCGCAATAAATAACATTTTCAAAATAAATAACGTTTTCAAAATAAATAACATTTTTAATTATTATTTTACTTTTGAGCCCGAAATCTGACACCTTTTCTTCTGCACTAAAACGTCAATATTCGCTTCTGCACTTCGGGTGGCAATATGCAGTACTGCATTCAGTCTAGAATCCTTTATTTGTGAGCGGTACTTCGACTTGTTAAGTTTCATCACTGAAAATAATTGCTCACATACGTAAGTACTTCCGAATATTGATAGCATTTTTGCACAATGGATTTTATATTTGGGGTACTTGCTCCCGATGTATTTATAAAAGGCTGGTGTGCCAACCTCGTAATATTTATTTTTTAGCTCCGTATTGCACTGCAGCTCAATTACTTCCATTTGTAAGTTCTCATCGACGTTTTCTATGTCAATTGAAAATGGCGAACTAAATAATAAAAGATCATTATCGTGCCGTTTAAAATCAGAAAACCTCTTTTCAAATTCACTTTTTAATTCCTGAATTTCGGAAACGTACTTTTGACCATCATTTGCTTTTTTAGAAAGCGATTTAAGTGTAGGAAAATGAACTAAATTGTTTCTTTCCAATTGGGTTTCCCAAAGACAGAGTTTGGTCAGAAATGACCGAATAGAATCATACATATGGGATACCATTTGTGCACGCCCTTGCAGAGCAACATTTAATATGTTTAAATGGCTTGTAATGTCAACCAAAAAGCCCAAATCTTTGCACCAATCTTCATCGGTGAGCTGAGGAATCAATTTCCCTTTGGATGAAGTGATTAGGTCGATTTCTTTTAAGAGTTCAAAAAATCTTTTTAGAACAACGCCGCGACTAAGCCACCTAACCTCCGTGTAATACAGTAGACTTCCGTATTGTGAATTAAGTTCATCAAGCAAAGCACTGAACTGTCTATGGTTCAAAGCACGAGAGCGTATCCAGTTTACTGTCTTAATTACTACATCCATAACGTGTTCCATCTTTAGTTTTTTGGCACAAAGGGACTCTTGATGTATGATGCAATGAAACGATTTAAGTTTGTCCTCGCACAACGTTTTCTTCTTCATTTGAAGTTTCGTAACTAGTCCGACGTTAACACCGACCATTGCAGGAGCTCCATCTGTAGTCACACTTACTAATTTTGACCAGTCTGCTTTAACATATTCAAGACTCTTGTCAACACACAAATATAAGTCATTTCCTGTTGTTGTTCCTGACATGGGCACTATATCTAAAAGTTCTTCCGCCACATCCATATTGTCATCGACGCCACGAATAAATACTGCTAACTGAGCGGTATTGTTAATATCTGTGCTTTCGTCAACTGCAATGGAAAATGCCACAAAACTTTTAATTTTTTCACGCAATATATCTTGAAAGTTCTCTGCTATATCTTCAACACGCTGAGCAACTGTATTACCTGATAGACTTATACTTTGAAATACTTGTTTTTTTTTCGGGACACATAATTTCTACTGCACTTAAAATACAATTTTTAATGAACTCCCCGTCTGTAAAAGGTTTCGAAGCTCGAGCAATTTTTTCACTTATTACATAACTACATTTTACAGCAGCATCACTTATTTTATGTACATTCAAAAACGTTCCCTGTTGAAATTTCAGTCCATTTTTTAGATCTCTAAGTTTATCATCGCGTATCTTTTCGGTATATTTATTATAATTCTTATGGTTTGACTCATAATGGCGTTTTAGGTTATATTCTTTCACCACAGAGACACTTTTGTTGCATATTAAACAAGTTGGAATGTTTTTTATTTCCACAAAGAAATATGCTTTCTCCCATTTTTCTTCATCTATTTTTCTTTTCCCAACTTTAAATACAGACATGATTTAATAATAATAACTAATGTAAGAAATTATAATTTTATTTTACCAATGTACTACGACTCGACTACCACTACCCCAATATGACAGCGCGCTAAATATACTTCTTATCTACGACGTACGTCGCACTTGCACAAAGTGGAGAAAAAAGGACAAAAAATATATCAGATCTTGACGCATTCGATAGCTGCGCCAATGTAACCAAACTATGTATGTAACTGTGTATAATTATAATGTATTATGTAGTATGGTTAATAGCGGTAAGTCTGCATCGTGATTATAACCTGTAAATTCATTTACCGCGTTACTCTACGTTTTTAGGAAAGACATTTTTTAACTACCATTGAACTTAAAGTGTTGAAGTGAGGACCTTTTTTAAGTCCGTATTAACCAGTGAGGACCTTTTTTTTTTAGCTCACCGCCCCGTTTTTTTAAATTTTTTTGTGCAACGCTCGCGGGCCGGATGTAGAGCCTTCGCGGGCCGTATCCGGCCCGCGGGCCGCCAGTTTGCGACCCCTGGTCTAAAGTATCTATGAAAATGGAAAGTCAGGAGTATTCAAACACGGATATTTTGAATTTATTTCACATTCATGGACAATGTCACAAAATAATTAAAAGTGCGAACGAATAGTTGTGCATTTTTAATGTAGCTTGTACAATGTACAGCATAGTATGTTAAACCCAAGTATTGCGCTACCGATCAAATCGACCGCTGAGGATGGGCAGTAAATTATCCCAGGATGTTAACTTCATTAGTTTCATTATTTATCACAAGCTTAGGTCGAATACTACCAAATTTCAATCTTCTAAATTGCAAAAATTTTGATTCTATTCATTGAAATTTCTGTTTGGTCGTTACAGTCAAATGAGGATACCTCTCACTGAACACACGGCAATTTCTTTCAATAATCTTGTGACATTGTTCATGAATGTTGTTAGTTTTATTATTTTTCACACGCTTAGGTCCAATAATAGCAGATTTCACTCTTCTAAATTGCAAAAAATTTGATTCTGTTCAATGAAATTTTTGTCTGGTCATTACAGTCAAATGAGGATATCTCTCACTGAACACACAGCAAGTTCTTTCAGTTACACATTGCCAAGTAAGATAAGTACGGAGGATGTTTTTGTTCATTGTCGAAGATGAACAACTTCTTCGTGAATTCATACTAGATTTGAATGAATGTTCGGATAATCGAGAGAGATTGTTTTATTTGCTTTTGTGTTTTTCTACTTTTAAATAATTTTAGGAATATTTTTACGATACTTTTATGTTATTGAATTAAATTGATCTAGGATATCGTCAACTTTTTTATGTCTAACTGAGGCCACATTAAATGTTTTGCACTCAAGTATTTTATTTTTTACAGCTATAGGTACCTACCGTATTAGCACGACTATAAGGCGAGGTTTTTATTTAAAAAGGCTACACGTAAATAGGGGGGTCGCCTTTTATTCGAATAATATTATAATGGCGAGGGAAATGTTTTTTCTACAAAAAGCAGATTAAAAAATAGTTCAGGGTCGCTGTATAGTCGGGCCGATACGGTATATCACACCATTAACGACTAAAACTAAGTTAATTACAGTAAATGGAAACCTGACTATCGCCTGGAAAACATTTGAAGTATGTTTATAAACACGGCATAATTTATAACATAAGATTAGCTATATTCATTAATTAAATACAATAATATACTCCTACTAATTACATCGATAATAATGTAAACGATAGTTCCACGGAAACTGCGGGTGGGGTTCGGTAGGTACATTATATTTATTCAAGATTCTATGAGATGATCATTCTGGGCGCGCCAGGGACGGAGCAGGAGGGACTAAAGTGACAAAATTTGCAGACGTCCTATACCTAGATCTCGCAAACGAGAAAAGATCGAGAAAAGCCGTTTGTGTCACGTGACAGTTTATACGACTGCGACAAAAAAGTTCCATTGGGCCACCCGTCTAAAACGTACAGGGACGGATTGTGAGGGGGGGGTCCCAAAACCACATTTTTCGACGATTTTTTCCGTCTGACGAAGACCACGTGTTACTATCGGAAACTTTTATGACGGTTAAACTTGACCAACCATGGGAACCTTCCGACTGCACAACCGGGTTTCGGTCGGCCGCCGTCTTCAGGCCCGGAGGGCCGATTTTCGTCGAAATTTGGCGTTTCGTCACTTTTAAGACCATCATCAATCTCTACGCGCCGTGTTTTTTCTACGCGCAGCGTTCTTTCTATGCTCAGCGTTCTTTCTACCGTAAAAAACTTACTTTGAGCATTCTTTCTACGCACACAATAATTGTCTAACAATCCGCCCCAACTTGTAAAATCCAAATATCAGTGGGGACATAAAAAAAAATTCGTCATTTATTAAACCTCAAATACATTTCAAATTGGCTTAAAATGCCACACATTTTGGATAGTTTAAATGGCTGCACTTCCTATAGTTTCCAGGTCCCAAAAGAAGAAAATAATATGTAGTATATCTAAAATTTAAAATGAGAACTATTTCTTTTAATGGTTTAATTCCAATTTGAAAAAAAAAATGCTATGCAATGTTATGCAAAACGAATACCATTTTTTTCAGAAACCGACTGAAAATAATTTTTTAGCTTGTTAAAAAAATTTCAAAATTGCAAAGTGTATGATCTTGGTTTTATGTTGTATTGAAATATCAAATATTTAGTCATGGTCTTGATTGTTTGTAAACATGTGAAAAATACGTTTAGGCAATGCATAACAACAACCAATTCGTTCAGAAAGAGATTAAAAATATTTTTTTAGCTCGTCAAAGATTTTTAAATTTTACAAAATGCATAGGTAGGTACTCTAATGGTGCCTGTCCACGTGAGAGTAAACTACTCTCGATAGCAGCGTCGCCAAGGATACAGCCCCTGAGAGTAACTCGCGATTGGCTGTATCCTTGGCGACACTGCTATCGAGAGTAGTTTACTCTCACGTGGACAGGCATCATTAGATTTTTTGACTTAAAAATTCAAAAATTTTGCTAAGGGCTTCAATATTTGTGACAATGTTAAAATACGTTCAGGCAATACATAAAGACAAACAAATCGTTTATAAACCGATTGAAAATATTTTTTCCAGCTCGTTAAATATTTTGAAAATTTGCAATGTGGACTTTTTGTTGTGTCAAAAATTCAAAACTTTTGCTATGGGCTTAAATGATTGTGAATATGTTAAAATAATAGCTAGATTTCTAATACGAACCAGTAAGTAAGCAATTTAAAAGTTTATTACTAATAATGTAAGTTCATTTTTGTATTAATTTTTGTATTTTTTCTTGTGAAGTTCTTGTGAAACATTTTACTGAAAAAAGGACAAAAGACTTCCTTTTTATATTTAAAAAAGGATTTTAGATAATTGAAATTTTAAACATATATTTCGTGAAAATCTGGATTATTTGAACATATGTACACAATTGTTTCACTTCCGGTTTCGCCGAAAATGACCATGACTTTGTTATTTTAAACGGCACACCCTGTATAACTATTATTACATTTTTCCAAAGAGGATGCAATTTTGAAATGTTGAAAAAACGAAATTTATGGTAATTGGAAATAATGGTATTCATGGTATTAGTCGAAGCTGAGTGTGTAGAATTTTAAAGAGAAAAAATACCATCCCTATAAAATTCGTCTTGTGCATGAACTTTCGGATGACGATTTCGACCGAAGGTTACAGTTTTGTGAACTTACCATGGACATCTGCAATCGTGATCCTAACTTCATAAGCAATGTAGTGTTTTCTGATGAAGCGACTTTCTGTTTAAATGGAACAGTTAATCGACATAACTGCCGCTATCAGTGGCGTAGCGACGGGGGGGGGGAGGGCAAGGGGGTATCGATGCCCCGGGCGCCAGTCGTGGGGGGCGCCGCGAAGACAAAAATGCCATTATAGTTTTAAAATTTGTTCTCATTATCATTACAGTGTATTGAAAGAAATAATACAACATTATTTTACTTGAAACTCACAATCTACAATAGAAATACAATTAAGGTAGGGGGGGGGCGCGCAAAAAGCATAATATGCCCCAGGCGCCATTTACCCTCGCTACGCCACTGGCCGCTATTCAGAGCCGGTCCTAGAGTTTGCGGGGCCGTGTGCGAAAATAAATGTGGGGCCGAATATTTTGATAAAATGTGAAAAATGCTGCTAAACTGGTGACCTAAAAAAAAAGCTCTTTACCCTCATTTTGTCCAACAACTAGCATGTGTGTACAGATCCCGCCCGCTAGGCATTTCTTGTTTCTTGGCTCACCAGTCTGATTTTCTGATTTTTATTTTCGCACACGGTCCCGCAAACCCTAAACGGCTAGCGCGGGGCTGGTCTAGGCGCGGGGCCGTGTGCGGTGCACACTCTGCACACCCTTAAGGTAAGTACACACGCTAGAGTAAAGTTGCGACACAAGTCTCTAAACTGAACTAGCGCGTGTTCACACGTAATGCAATTTTTGTTTCGACCGTGACGTCGGGACACCCCTCACCTCAGCCCTAGCTGCAACTACTTGCCAGGGTGTTCACACGAGTGTTGCGCTGTTTGCTCTCTCTTCGGTATTTGCTCTCTGTTCAATTCATTATCGAAATGCCAGTTCGAGAAAAGTGCCGTGTATTATTTTGAATTTAAAATTATAGGGAATTAAACGATTATATAATAATAGGGTTTATACAAACTATAACATTAAATTATTGTATACCACAGAATTACAACTCAAAGTTTTTTTTAACTATTTATTTAAAAAGTTCATCATTATGTATTGCGCTAGTTCAAGTTCAAATGGAATGTTATTTTTGGAAAAGGTCGGACCCTAGTATAAAAATATTAAAATCGGTATGGAAAACTTAAACCTATTTGGCAATTGAACTCCTTAGCAATAATTTATTTTATGATACACTTTAAAAAAGATGCCCTTCAAAATACATAAAAACTATATTCACTGAAGTCGAAAAAAAAAACGGGGTTCTGTTCAGTTCATCATCCCTCGTACTGTTGTATCAGAGCATAAATTTCCTTTTTGGTCCACACTTTTTCCATTTTTTTTGTCACACAAAACTAAAATATGCCGCACTCTCAGTCTGCTGTCTTTAAAATTTATCTAAACACTGTTTAAAATTTTTGTTCATCTTAAATTTCAAATAATTACACGAATGTTATCATAAAGCTCTGATTGGTCAAAGTATTATAGAAAGGGTTTTGTACCTGAAACACATGTTCGGAAAATCCGTGATAAACAATAGGATTCGACTTCCTAGAATACAGCAACTATATTCATTCAGTAGGAATGGGTTGAACCTCATTTAAATATATCTTTGTTTGTTTATAGCTTATAGCTCAATTCAATAGTAAAGGAAATAGCATTTATTACTGTTAACTGAATCATTTTAAATAAAATAAGTTTCTAAAATTTGAATTTTACAACAATGCGTGCTTGGAAATACCAAATTACTTGTCATAAATAATATCCAATTCGATTTGAACAATTATTACCGAGGTTTGAACAAGCTACAATTTTAAAATGATGTAGGTATACTAAAATTTTAGAAGTTGTCATTTGACAATGTTACGTTTTTTTACTATTCGATTAAAAACTTTAGTGTTGATTTATTGCCTTTTTTCAAATTAAAATAGAAAGTTATTTGTGAAAAACGTCGGACCCTACTATAAAAACATTAAAATTGGTATTGAAATCTTAAACCTATTTGGCAAATGACCTCAACAACGATAATTTATTTTATGATACAACATAAAAACGTGCACTTCAAAATAATAAAAAAATACGAAAAAACTTTATTTAGTTTTTATTTACTTTAGAAATAGCAAATAAAGCTCGTTTGGTTTACATTTTATTTGAAAATAGTTTTAAATGTGTATTCATGTAATTAGCGCATAAATGATTATTAAAAAATCATATACAACATATTTATTTAAATAAAAATTTTACTTTACAAATACGCGCAATATCAGTATAAATTTTCTATAGGTACTGTAGTTGTTTTTTAAATCGTGACGTAGGGCGATCTTCACGGACATAGGCATAGGGCAGTCTAGCATAAATTTCCAAACGTTTGGATCTGGTTAGAGCGAGTGACGAGACAAATATTTGAGGTATTCACACGACCCTCTAACTAGACCAAAACTTGCCGAGGGTCGATCTAGCGGCACCGATCTATCGAGCTGTTCACACATGCAACACCCTGTCTATAGACCGTGTTGCGAGACTTTTCTCTAGCGTGTGTACGTACCTTTATAGCCGGCTTTGCCACTATTGGTCGCAAACTAATCCTCATTTCAAAAGTCAAGGTCGCTAAAAAATTAATTTTTGTTCTTAAATTAAGCATTGAAATGGTAATAAAAAACCTATATAACATTCTGCTCTGTTTTAATAAATAAAGAAGTTGCAGTAAAATTTGAAAAATGATGAAATTTCATTTTTTGTCTATAGTGCCAAAATGAAAAGCGATAGAAAATATCTGATTACAAGGGCGTTCTTTTCTCAAAAAAATAGCCCAAGAGATTGACATCAGATTTTCGCTAACTATTACGGTAACCGAGATACCTACCCCGTAAAACATTCGAATTTGGTCTACCCTGTATATATAGCCAGTTGAAAGATAAAGGTGTTTGCCATAGTTGTTGCGTTTACTGTGTAAAAATAACAAAGTTGATGATGATCCAAAATGGACGCTTTTAAAATGACTTTATATTTTCATAATCTTTAAAAGTAAAGCCAAAATAAATAAAATCAATTTATTTTTAGTTTTTTACAGGTAGAACTCTTAAACCAAGAAGGAAATGACAATTTTCTAAATTACACAGCTTTTCCTCAATTTAACCAACTTCATGTTTTTAATATAAGCGTGATCCGTTCGAATTAGGGACACCGTGGAAAATAACTTGAATTTTTTTGTTCAAATTACGAATATCAAAAGTTAGGTGTAGCTTAGTTTATTAAAATCTATTAATTATTACAAAACTTTACATTTTAAACTTTACATTTTTCTAAGCCGAAGCATGGGTTGGCCAAAAAGTCCGTTCGAATGTTTAAGCGAAAATAAGACACAAAGCGATTTATTCAATCAATGATTTAATTGCCGTCTCGTTTCAGTATCTTCTGCCATCTTATGGACAAATTCATAATTCCCCGCTCAAAGAACTTTCTGTGTTTACTGGCGAAAAACTCTTCCAAGTGAATTTTTACATCCTACAGTTGAAGGTCTGCTCATTTCATGAATTTTGAAGTGACCGAAACAAGTGGAAATATGAGGATGCAAGGTCGGGGGAACATGGAGGATGCGGCAAAACTTTCCAGCCAAGCTCCAGTAACTTCTACCGTGTCTGCAAAGAAGTGTGCAGTCTAGCATTGTCCTGATAGTATACAATGCCCTTACGATTTGCTAGTTCTGGAAGCTTCTGCTAAATTATTGCATTTAATTTGTCCAGCTGATCACATAACACATCCGAATTGATGGTTATGTTGGTGGGAAGAAGCTTGTAAAAGACAGCCCCCTTCCAATGTCAACAAATTGAAAGCACAATCTTCTTCGGGCGAAGTCCTGTTTGAAGGTTGTTTGTAGTGGTTCGCCGCTCTTCCCCTATGATCTTTTGCGCTCCATATTGTTACAGAAGACGATCCACTTTTCGTCCCCTGTAACCATCAGTACCGTGCAAAAGGGGGGACCAGCGCAGCGGTGCGACGGCCCGGTGTTCGTATCGAGGGGGCATCAGAGTGAAATAAAAATTTAGTTTTTGAAAGTTGCAATTATGTATATTATTACATTATTGTATTCCTCTTTAAATGTGATTTATAAAATGTAAAAGGTCATATAGGAAAAAAATTAACCTTTTTCGAGTAATTCACTCGTTTTTGAAAATTTTGAGCGATTTAGTACTTTCAAAATTTTTTAATATTTAAGACAACCGAAATTCGTTTGGAAGTTATAGGTTCGTACACGATTTGCATTATTTTAAATTTTGAAATTTTGTACAGGGTGTTTGTTACTTTTGATCGAATTCGTTGAATTTTTAGTATTAAGTAATTTTTTAAAACTATGGTTTATACAGGGTGGTCCACTTTTTTGTAGCAGGACTTTAACAGTCGATACAAAAACTTATTTTAAAGCGAATATTCCATATCAACATGGCTCCGTAAACGCTTCATTTTAAAGATACAGGGTGTTGAAATTTTCGAAAAAATATCGATAATGTTTAACCGTTTCTCAATCAGTAGATATATTTAAACCAAATTTGGTATACAGCACCAACTTACAGGTTACCACATTCGGTGAGAATGTCAAGCCCCAAAAGCAACCAGTGGCGGAGTTGTAGGGGTTAAGTTTCAATACATTTTATAAAAAACTAGTACGGCCTTATTCAAATTTAAACTTGAACTTGGGTTTGGGTAGAGCATTTTATTCTAAATAAAAAGTGTCCTTTGACTGTTTTTCGTATCTGTCACTGTTTGGCGCGAAATTTGATTTATTTTACTATTCTCGCGAAAAATTTGCTCATCAATTTGATCTAAAAGTATCGCTAATGTTCGAATTAAAGAAGTAATTACCGATTTTTGCAGTTTTTAATAACAGAATATGCTAACAATGAGTGATGGTTCCGCTAAATTAACGATTTATTGTGCACATTTTGAGAATTTACACTGCAACTTGCAATTTTCTGCTTTTCGAGATATTTTTAAATCGAACTTTTGAGGAAATTTTTCGCGAGAATAGTAAAATAAATCGAATTTCGCGCCAAACGGTGGCGGATACTTTTTGTTTAGAATAAAATACTCTACCCAAAAAAGTTCGAGTTTGATTTGAAACAGGGCTGTACTAGTTTTTTTATAAAACTTATTGAAACGGAACCCCCACAACTCCGCCAATGGTTGCTTGTGGGGCTTGACATTCTCACCAAATGTGGTAATTTGTAAGGTGGTGCTTAGGGTTTCTCATATTTGACCATTTTGCTTGTCCCGGGATTTCGGGAAGAAATCGGCCTTTGTCCCGGGATCCCGGGATGTAATAAATTATGTCAATGTTTTTAAATAAATAACCCAAAAAATTAAGGGAGCGGTTTATTACTTAAAAACAACTCCAAGTCATATATGTAATACATTTTGCTCCATGATTATTAAAAATAATTAAATAATATTGGTGAGAGCAACATACATTTTGGAATTATAATCTTTCTATTGCAATTTCATATTTATGAATACAATAATATAATTTTTACAATGAATTTTTGTAATGTGATTTAAGAAAACAAAGGTGATCTGTGCTTCAGTCAATTAGTCTTTTTCTTAATTTATTAACAAAAAGTCCTGCTGCATAAAATGCTCTCTCAGTCTCTATTGATGTAGGTGAAATTGTCTTGAGAGCATCTAGCAGCAAAGAAACATCGTTATTATCAATAAAATTTCATTTATAAGCTATTTTGCTTTGAATTATCAGGGTACACAAAAATAAACCTGTAAAAGTATTTTGAAGATATTAACTTTGTAATGGAGACCGGGCTTCTTTGCGCCATACTAAAAGAGAAAAATTATTTTGAAGTTTTTCCATAATTTACTGTTAGTAAAGACATTTTAAGCATAAAATTCTGATAAGTTATGATAGTATTACAAAGATCTTAGCACAAAATAAACGAAAACAACACTTTTTTAAAATCCCGGGAATTCCCGGGAAAAAAAGCATTTCCCGGGAAATATAAAATAGCTTAAAATGAACCGGGATCCCGGGAAAGAAACCCTAGCTGGTGCTGTATATTAAATTTGGTTTAAATATATCTACTTGTTGGGAAACGGTTAAAACACCCTGTATCTTTAAAATCAAGCGTTTATGGACCCATGTTGATACGAAATATTCGCTTTAAAATAAGTTTTTGTATCGACTGTTAAAGTCCTGCTACAAAAAAGTGGGCCACCCTGTATAACATTTTTTGCTTAAATTGAATCAAGGCCGTTTGGTTATGCAACACCCTGTATAGGCCGTTGTAACAGACTTTTATTGTAGTAACTTTAGTTTTGAACTGATTTATTTTTAATCAATAAATTTGAACTTAATATTTTTCTATCTCCTTATATTTTTCTTGCGAAGTGACAACCTCTCGCGACGCACCAGCGGCAAATGCTTCAAATTTAACTCTGTTATTCTTACTTGCTGTGTTATCTTTACGTGGCCTATTTCTTTTGTCAAACGTTTCAACCAAGAAAGGGTTTTCATTTTCGAACTCCTCGAAATCCGCGTTGGAAAAGCAGCAACAGCAAACCTTGCACGTGAAATCTTGTAAAGTTTTCTGAATTTTTAAGCAAATTTTTAGCGTAGGATTTAGAAATGTGTACAGAAAAGGATTCAGCACGCAGTTCAGTACGTTTAGGGCACTGAACGCGTAGCGCATGATCCAATGTTTTCGTTCGTTAAGTGATGCTGAGGTTACTTTGAGCGTATCAAAGACCCATATGGGCAATCGGCACAGCATAAAAACCACCATCAGCATTATAATGATTTTAAATGTGCGTAATTTTCGTTCAACATGGGCGTTTTTGCGTTTTGGCGTTGTTTTCAGTTGCACATCCCCCACGCTCGTTGCTTTAGTGCTGGTTTCGTCCGTGACTTTTAGGTGTGAGGATGTTGTTTCCACCGATGAAGTGTTGTCATTTTTTTGCGAATATTTTGCTGAGGGCGGCTTGCGGTGCTTCCATACCAATTTAGCTATGTTGTAATAAAACCATATGAATATGAAAAGTAACGGTAGAAATATTAGGAGAAGTAAACTAATGGAATGAGCCATTAATTTTTGTTTGTACAAAGCTATGCACAGATACATTTTCTTCAAACACAGAGGTATTTCGTGGCTTTGGTCGTAAAATATTACGTACATCGGTTCTTGGATGTAAAATGTAAATCTTGGATAGGCCAAACCTGCAAATAAAAACGAAAATATGAGCATATTTTGAATAAATTTAATCGCGTATTCCGTGTGTAACTGGATGTTAGTATACCCTAAATATCTTGTGCATTGATGTACAGGGTGGGCAAATTTCGATGTTTTCATAGGGAATCTCGGTAACTATAAGAATTATGGAAAAACGGACCCCCCATTCCTCTATCTCTTTTTTCGAGAAAAAGTTAATGGTGAAAACTAAAATTGGTTATCGTCTTTTGTTTTCGAGTTATTGCCGATAACTCGATTTTTCGAATTTTCGTTTTATGACTATATCTTGCTTGTTTATGAAAATAAAGAAAAGTAATTTGAATGTGAAAATGTTTATTGTATGGTATGTACAAACTATAAAGTTAAAGTATATTTCAAGTTAATATAAGTTTTTTTTTTAATCTTTTATATTTATAACATTTAGTAAATTATCCACTTGAATTCATTCTTTTGTCTTTTTAAATAATTACAGCAGGATCTTATTTAATTCAAATGCATAGATTTTTAGTACTAAAACAAATTTAAAACAGCACTTGCTATATTTTCATATTTTTAGATAAAGATCGTGTGTCTAATTTAACCTAATCACGTTGTGTTTTTGCACCTTACGGGTGTTAAACTTGATAAAATGGTTAAATGTTAATGGGTTTAACGATTTGGTAAATTTAATATGGCGATGGTTCGCCAGTCTAAAATATGCTGTCCGTGAGCATCAAACCCCATCGTCATCGTTTATATTTTAGTTGAGACGCAAATATTGTTATCGTATTTATAGAGGGTTGTGGTGACTAGAAAAAAAAATGATTTTTTGACGACAAAAAAAATATTGTAAAACCGGTTTTAACCGTTATTATTTCGTTTCACGAAAACGAAAAAAGATTTTTTTCGGTTAGAACGAAAAAAACGAAAACGATATATTTCGTTTTCGTTCCGAACAGAAACGAACGGAATTTTTTTCGTTTTTAGTCCCAATTACAAGTAAACGAAAATAACATTTTTAAAGTAGTATTCCGGGGTTTCCCGGGAATAAGTATTTTCTGGGAAATATAAAGTACCTTAAAATGGATCGGGATCCCGGAATCCCGGAATCCCGGGGTAAAAAAAAGATTTAAAGTGTAAATACAGAATGTTCCAGAAACTCGTTTGTTTTTTACAAATAAACTTAACAAACATCACATATTGTTAAATGGCGGAAAAAGCTTAACAAAATAAAATTTTGATGTGTCTAAAACAAACGCTTTTTTTCCCAGTCAGTGACAAATCGACTCTGACGAATCGTGCAAGTGAATCGTTCAGTTTGAACAGTACATTCGCGAATTAAAAACGGTGTTGAATTTTTACCTGCACATCCAATCCAAATTGCGCTTATACTAACGATACACAACCACCATGGTGGATTCCATCGTTTTCGAGTGGCGTGGACAACATTTCTGTATCTATCCAAAGCGATACCAACCAATATCGTAGAACTACAAGTGGACCCAAACACTTGGCAAAAAGGGACGAACGAACACATGAACGATCCCATAGTCTAAAAAATGCGACTTATACCGGGTGTAACTGAAATCAGGATCACCCCTTTTTTCTCTTTAGTTTTGAATTTAGACAAAAGAAATTTTAGACATATAATATGTGCAAAAAACTGGATTATTTGAATATAGATACACTTTTGTTTCACTTCAGGTTTCGGAAATGACCCCAACTTTGTTATTTTAAATGGAACACCCTGTATATTTTAAAATCTTTGGAAAGAGGAAGCGATTTCGGATACAACTGCACCATTTTGGTTAATTTTTGCAACCTCAAATAATTTTTTGACAAAAATTAAATTTTCTATTAACCCCATAACGCTCGTTTTTTTTTAAAGAAAAAATTGGCCGAAAAAAATCATTTTATTTTAATATTTAAATACTTTTAAATTTAGAAATAAAAAGAAAAGACTAAAATAATAACTACGATGTGTTATAAAAATATTTATAACATTAATGTTTAGCCCTTTCGTCCCTAGTGGTTTGACTGTGAAACCACCTTTTTAATGATCAGTTTCTTAAGTCCTAGTGGTTTAGAAAAGCAACCACCTACATTATCAGTTACACTTTGAAAACCTTCTTTTGAATTCTATTCCTACCTTACGTACATTTTACTTTGCACTGGTACAATATCTTTTGACTTATGGAATTATAGGTTGGGGTAATGCAGCTGACACTTATATAAACAAATATCTCCCATAAAATTATTATTAAGACTTTATATAATAAACCATGGTGTTATCCTTCGGCCCAACTATACACTGAATCTAATTTCTTTTCTGTTATTAAACTTTACTTAGTAAATGTTTTATATCACATAAAAAAAACTGAATATTTAATTACTATACCAGTAAAATACTATATCACAAGAAACCACCTTTCTGCTACATAACATCGAAGCAATAAAAAAGTTGGCCAAAGATCTTTTATTTATGTAGCACCAAAAATTTACAATGCCTTTAACTCCTATATACTTGAATACAATATTAAACTAAACTTAAGTTGGAAAAAAGTTTGTTCATTTATTGTCAACTGAAGGGTGCTGCCAAGGTATGTGCAATTCATTAGAAAAATTTAATATTTTCGAAATCCTATACAGTGTGGCTGGTTTTTCATTGTATTAACGTAAACGTTACCAAAAAAATTTAAATGAGAAACTTATTAAACAAACGCTGGTCTACAAAATGGTGCTAAAAATTTTGTTCCATAGCCTACCAGTTTTTCGGAAAAATATCCAACTTTTGTTTTTTAAATAGAACACCCAGTATATTTTTACAGAATCACATTCTAAATCAATTTCTCTTCACAATGATATTATCATAAGTACCATTTTGCTTTTAAATTATGCTCAATATTTAAAAAAAAAGAGAATTATTATAGTCGGCTGTGGAAACAGCACAGCATATCAACTTTTTCATTATTTGTATAGTACATTTTTCTTAATTATAATTACACTTATTTCTGTCTGATTTTACAAGTGTTTGCTAATGTAAACAAATTTGACAGGTATTTGCAATAAACAAAACAATATCACAGCCGACTTTAATAATTCCTTTTTTGAAATATTGTGCATAATTTAAAAGCAAAATGGTACTTATGATATATCATTGTAAAGAGAAATTAATTTAGAATGTGATTCTGCAAAAATATACTGGGTGTTCTATTTAAAAAACAAAAGTTGGATATTTTTCCGAAAAACTGGTAGGCTATGGAACAAAATTTTTAGCCCAATTTTGTAGACCAGCTTTTGTTTAATAAGTTTCTCATTTAACTATTTTTGGTAACTTTAATATTTCAGCAGATATAAGCTGGACAATGAAAAATCAGCCACACTGTATAGGAACTTTCATACTTTGTTTTAATTCTTATGTCTGCCTACTTTATCGTTTCACAACAATCGATTATTAAAACCTAAAATGATAGCCACACACACCTTATGCAGTGGTTTCCAACCTGTGGGGCGCGCCCCCTAGGGGGGCGCGAGACTATTACAAAGGGGCGCGCAGCTGTTACCAAAATATCATTTTTGAATACAAACAAACAATAAGAACTTTATTTTTACAGAATATAGTACATATATTGTTTTGTAGCCAATTAAATAATTATTATATTAGAACAGTATTTATGAAATTAGATTGAAACGAAAAGTGAGGGAGGCGCAAATTTTGTTTTATGAAAAAGGGGAGCGGAGGTACGAAAAGGTTGTAAACCACTGCCTTATGGTTTGTGGTGTTGCCTTCAATATAATAAAAAGTCTTGGATAGTTTATTGTATTAAGGCAGTATTATTATTAATTGAAGTTAAAATTTTATGTTTAGATGGCCTGTGTAAATTTAAATTACTCTAAAACTATCACTTAGTGAAATGTTGACTGAGTTTTGTGTATTTCTTTATTTTTTTACAATTTTTAAATATAAAGTGAACAGGAATGACCGATAAGTATTTTATTTTCATGATTATTGTTATTAACAAGCATACATAAGATATTATTAACTGACAAGGGAAGGTCACGATACGTTGTCGCTAGAATTTGATTCCGGCTGTGTTTATTGCATCAAGGGCATCAAAATTAAATGTTTTCCAGAGTTATACGTGCCACTGGCCATTAACTTCGGAAAAATAGGAGAAAAACTGAAAAATTGGTACAAAAAGGTCATTTTTGCGATGGCGTTGGCTATGAAACCGTCAAGGGGGCTACACAGCCCAAATGTCAAATAAACAAAACCGGTTTTCGGACACTTTTTGACATAATAAAATTTAATTTATGCGAGTCACGGCACACTTAAAGAAAATTTAATTTTTGTCAAAACATTATTTGAGGTTATAAAAATTAACCAAAATGGTACAGTTGTATCCAAAATCGCTTCTTCTTTCCAAAAATTTAAAAATATACAGGGTGTTCCATTTAAAATAACAAAGTTGGGGTGATTTCCGGCGAAACCGGAAGTGAAACAAAAGTGTACCTATGTTCAAATATCCAGTTTTTTGCATATATTACATGTCTAAAATGTCATTTGTCTAAATTCAAAACTAAAAAGAAAAAAGGGGGTGATCCTGATTTCAGTTACAGACGGTATATCTAGTGGACGATATAAAGCACATTCGTAGGTAGTAATAATTTTTTATCATGTTAACTTACCCAATTAATAAGGGGCCGTGAAAGGTTTTCCATATTATAAACTGAATATATGGTGGCGGTTAAGAGGTCACTGACTGCTAAAGATATGATACATGTTTTTTGAATAGGTCGATGTTTCCTTAAAACAATTAATATTTTAGTTATACATATAACCACAGTTACATTAAAAATGTTATTTATTTGCAAGATTACCGGTTAAAAACGAATTTAGTCCTGTACCAATTTTTTTTGATTATTCTTAGAAATTTGGAATAATAATTTTAAGTGCTAGGATACCGTTCGCTGGATGGTTGGTAAGCAACCTAGCGAGCCTAATCGGTAGGTCGTGGGTTCGAATCCCGAGGCCGCCTGTCATTTTAGGGGTTTCAGGTGGTTTCCCCTACCTATTATAGGCAAATGCTTTGACAGTGCTTCCACTTACCCTCTACCCTTACCCACCGGATCCTTGTTCCCTCCCCCTCCACTTCGGTGGTTCATAAAAGGGCATTTTTCTGCGTCAAATATCATTTACGGTCTAGCCGTACGGCATCTTGACTTTTGATTATTAACTAGTACTCAGCTTATTTTTTTGTAGGTATACAGGGTGAGTCACGACGGACGCGTCGGAGTTTTATGGCGAAACGGTTTATATTTTCCAATTTCTGTCGCTGTTAGATTATGTAAGTCAATAAGGGCTACATTTTAAAAATATTTTCAAATATACAGGGTGCTCCAAAAAAGAGTGCCATATCAAAGTTATACTTTTTCTTATGGAACACCCTGTATATTTTTACATTTTTGGATTCCTCTTTAAATTTAATTTAAAAAATGTAAAAGGTTATATGGGTCTAAAGTCAACCGTTCTCGTGAAAATTGCATTTTCATGAAAATACAGTATTTTCAAAAAATTTCAACATTTGAAAACTTTGACAAGTCTGAAGAAATTCGCTTGGAGATAAGATTGACAATAGATTATGTAACACTTTGCACCACCTACATTTTTAAAATATTGTACAGGGCGTTTTTTACGCTTGGTCAAACTTGTGAAACTTTAAACATCGATAACTCATTTTTTTTAAATACAACACCCTATATTTTTATGCACCGTCTTATAGAAAATTTAATTCTCTTTCGAAAATATTAAGGCTGTTTTTCACCTAAAATTGATATTTTCCGAGATATCGCGATTTTATTGTTAATTATTATGGCAAAGTAATATTTTCAAGTAGGCTATGAAGGTAGACAGCGGTAATTTGAAACAATTGAAAGGAAAAACAAGAAACTTATAATTTTATCGTTTGACTACACACTTTTGACATATTTTTATAGGAAAGTTGTAGTTTTACCATCCTTACGTTTAAATAGAGATTTTTTTAAATTATTTATGCATTTATTTATTGGACCAGAAGATAATTACTAAATCCTATAAACCATTTTTTGTCTGTTTACGATACGATACTATGACACTACCGAAAACAGTACCAACCATGTTTTTTTCTTTTAAATGTAAAATTAAACAAGTCAGTATTACTTTTTTTTTTAATCAGCGTTCCGTTCTCGTACCTAATACATTATCAATCGGTTTTTAGGACTTGGCAAACGATCAAACTCAATTATATAAAAAATATTGTGGCTCTGATGAGAAACCTATATTTAAACGTAAAAATGGTAAATCTACAACTTTCTTATAAAAAAAG